>VZTM01036874.1:516638-531860 GCA_013400555.1 Jacana jacana
CCAACCTGAATGATTCTATGAGTTTTCAGAAGTGCTTGTTACTGGCCCATACCTGTTCCTGTTGAAGCTGGATGCTGTAGGAAGAGCTGGGTACTGAATAGTTTGAGGAATCACACCAAGTAAGAAATAGTAAGCTACTTCCCTTCTACTACATGTTAAAACCGCAATGCCTGTGTTTAAAAGTGACTTTGCATTTAAATGCTAAAGTGAAACTGGTTTTACATTAGTCTGTGGTACAAGTCAAATAATGCTAGATGTGATACAAGCATTACAGTTGTCATCTGATATGCGGAGTGGTGTCTAGTCTTACTTCTTTCTCTTTCTGCATACGCTTATAGATTATGTATCTGTGAATGTTGAGGAGGATGATGAAGCAGTGATGGTTGACCATGGAGAAAATGGACTGTCCACACAAAGCTGCATGTCAGTGGGACAAAACTCTGAAGTAAACAGTGTTCACCATGTGGCTCAACTTGCCTATGGTAACTCCTTTTCATTTTTCTTGTGATCTAATAGTTTGTGCTCAGCTTTAATGCTGTATGGTCACTGCTGCTGTCTTGAATGCTTGAATTGCTTGGTAGTGCATTTAAAAAGAGGGATCTTCTTAGTTACTACTTCAGAGGTCTGTATTGTGAACCCTCTGAAATTATAAAGTAACTGTCTTTTTCAAACATAATTAAGTAAGTATACCTAGGAGTGATTTAGTGAGCAATTCTGAAAATAAATGCCTTGGAAGAACCTAAACTAAAAAATAAGGGGTTTGGATAATCTGTCCAGTATAATTTAGTGGAGCACTGGGGGTACTGATGTGCAGTGATAGTAAGATGGCTGTTTGAGGTGATCAATTATTAGCTGTAAGTAGTCTTTAGTGATTGTCTTTAATTCATTGTATTTACTTTAATGTGCAAGATCAAAGTCTCTCAGAAATCTTACTGAGTTCTCCACTGGTCTGGGCAAAAATTAATCACAGCCGTTATGAGCATTTAGTAAGTCTGGTAGCAACGTTACCAAGTTAGTAAGGAAAATGATTGTAACTAAGTGATGACATTTACTAGTTTCATTTTTATTCGGCCAGTTGACTTTATAGAGGATTTCATCAGTATTTCTCTTCAGGAGAGTCAGGTTAACATTTCTGTTTCCTAGTGCTTTTAGGTGCTTTTGAGAACCTTTAATCTCTAAAAACATATTTGGGAGAGGAGAATGGTTTGTATGGTTTAGTTTGGGTTTTGACTTTTTTTAATAAAAAATAAATAAAAAATCCTGCCCAAGAAACTATCATAGACAGTTGCTGACGGTTTCAGGACATGAGTAAATATTTCATTATCAACACAGGAATCAGGATGAGTGGGTATGATTGTGTTTTAAAAGGTAAAAGATGGCTTTGTCATATTTGGGCTTACAGCTTCTGTTGTAGATTGTTAACCTTAGGTATTGTCTAATTAAGATTGAGAATAGTGAGATGTATGACCAAAATATGGCTTGAAGTTATCTTGAATGTAACTGTTGTACTTCACTCTTTGAAATTAATTTCTCTCTGGTTGTCTTTATTCAACCTCCATCTTAGGCTAGCCTCTTGTGGGGCAGTGCCTTTCCTTCAAATCTGGTTTTGTCTGTCCAAACTAGTTTCTTTTACTTTCATCTCATATCTTCTTGCCTATGGGTACTTAGCTGGCAGAGCAAGCTCAACATCACTAAGATACAGACCTATGCTTTTTACTTATCAGTTTATGCCCACAAATTCAGTATCACTTGGCAATTTTTTTTTTAGGTCATTGTATTTGTGCCTAAATCTAAATTTGGGATGGTAATCAGAAAGCTGCTTAGTTTAACATAAGCATACTATGTTTATAATGTAACTAAACCAGGGACCTAATGTTTCTCCAGGTGAAGTGGCATTCTGGTTTGCCTGCAGAAAGTGTCTGAAGTTTAAGGGACTACACTGTGCCACTGTGTTTGTTATTCCTGCTACCCTGCATCCCTTCTACTTTCAATATGTCCTTTTGACTGCATTGATGTTGGTCCCTCAGAGTGCTGCCATCTCCCAGGCTCTCAGTTCTAGGGGTGCTTAGAGCTAGGAGATGTGCCAGCTATTGCTGGCTAAGTGCAGTGGGGACAGAAGATGATGTCGGAAGGGAGCTGAGTGAGAGGGTTGGTAGGTTTTAATCTTCACCTAAGAGAACAAATATTAAGTGATTGCATGTGAATTTTTATTACTCTGTCATTAATTGTGATTTCAAAGTGATCTTTAATCATACTAATCTAAATCTACCACAGATCTTGCCTAGGTAGCATTTGTCAGCTCTGCTACAATGCTTGTCTGGGTTCTTAATGCAAAGAAAATTTTTTACTAGTTTATGGTCTGAACGTATTACTACTTTTCTGTCCTGCCTCTTGTCCTTCCTCTTTTAGTGCATAAAAGTGGTTGTCTTTACTTTTCAGTATTTCTCTTATCTTGTCCCTGTCCCATTGGATTGATTTTTCTCTTCCTTAATTTCTGATATACTAGCTCTACTTTCCAGTTGAGCCATGACATTAGTTCTGTTATTTTGCAAAAGTAGTTAAGAAGTACCCTTGTAAATTTTCTCATGCAGCCCTTTTGACTTGGGAGAAAGTAACTGAAGGTATCCACAAGACTTTCTTGCCATACCTTTTTGGTTTGGCCTAAGTTCTGAAAAGCATTCTCACAGCAGATAGTATGGTGGAGATTGGTATACTAGCTAAGTTTTTCTCCTTAGTTCTTGGAAATCTTCCAAGGTCTCGTTTAGCTGCTTAAGGTCACTTAGTATCTTCTTTATATCTGCTTTAAGTCTTTTAATATCTTCTCATGTCTGTATCTTATCTATATAGTGCTCAGCCCATCTATAGCTAAAATATATAGAACTCAAGAGGAAATAGATGTTTCTGGGTTTGGTGGTTTTGTTTGTTCATTTGTTTGTGGGTTTTTGTTTGTTTGTTTTATCTTCTTCCCTTAAGGGTTTTTTTATTTTTTGCTAAAAGGACTACCGCGGTCTTTTCCTGACGTTTGAGGTAGAAACCTATAAAGGATGGACAGGCAGATCAGGTAGTTGAGGTATGCCTTCTCTTTTAACTGTGAAAGTTCTTTAATATTCTTCAAAAGCTAATTACATGGGCCTCAGAAGAATTAGGATGAGAGAGTGATAAGTTGTGGTAATGGCTTTCTAACTGTGTGTCAGGCCTATATGTGAAGAGGTAGAGGCATTTTTTGTGCCACTTCTGGACTGTGTTTAGTAGTCCCTGACCTACACTGTCTCAACAGATGAGATACCTTGACCAGATGTTTTTTTGTTGCACAGTGCTTCAATGGCAAAACTGAGGGGGACCCTGTAAGTGTAGGGGAGGGACAGCTGAGGACTGTGTTTTACATTGTGCGTGTATTTTTTTGGGGGGGTTGAATTCTGTGACTTTGTGTAGTCAGATATGGAAATTAGAACAGAGGATCAATAGTGAAAAGAGCAGGACAAATGAAATGGAGGCTGGAGAGAGTTTGTATTAATAGATCTTTAATAATATACTAGTCAAGAAATTTCAAATAACCAAGCAGTTTGAAAGTAAAAAAAAAAAAAAGCATGACTGCATGTTTTTTGTAGTTAAATGTTTAATGCAATGGGAAATGTGCTGCTAAGCTTTGCTTTCTCTCCACTTTTCCAGGAAACGAAGGCATACCAGTGCTAGCCGAGCAAGTGACATCACAAATGAGCCATTCTGCAAGTATGCAGAGAGGAAATGGCCACAGCCCGGAAAAAATGGATTTTGCATTTTCACATAATAAAAGAAAACGTCTTGCCCCTACTCTAGTGGGACAGAATGTGGTATGTTTTGCTAAGCAGTAGCAGTTTCGGTGTTATCGGGGATGTCATTTTTCCTTCTTTCACTTTTCTATGCTCTCTTGATGACATGCCAGTGAAGAAGTGTGGGTAGGATACCTATGTAGTGCATGTAAGCTTCTAGCAAGAGTAAAATCTTGTTGTGCTGAATACTGTCCGTGTGTATGGCAACAGCTAGTGTACAATGGAGAGAAACTTTCCCATGTAGAGGCTCTTATTTCTTCAGTAAAAAATGTCTTTGTGCAATTTAGGATAATAAGGAACTTAATGTTGAATAAGGATTTGCCTCCATGAAGAATTGTGTACAAAGACAGGCTACATATATTTTTAACTTGAGGCAGTCTAAAACTTAGTTCACAACACCATATTTAATTCTTAAATTTCAGCAGCTGGGGTGTCTTTAATGCTATAGAAGCAGATTCACTCTCTTTAATTCTGTCTGTTGTAAAACAAGCAAAACCAACATCCCCCAAACCCCTAACCTTCCTTTTTTAAAACAAGATGTGATTAAAGATGACTTAATTAAAAAAACAAACAACAACAAGGAAACCTAAGACAAAACAAGACTCATTAAATCTGTGATGTATGGTGGACAGGCTCTGCTCCCGTCCAGGAAAAGAAAAATGTCAGAATTGTCCAGGTGGTGGCACTGTTGATTGCTGTCTAAAAGCACTCTTCAAGCAATAAGAAAGTTATGCCTTTTAGGTATTTTTAAAGCTTCTGCATGCAAAGTTATACCATTGAAATAAATTCGAAGAAAAAATATGTGTATTTATTTTTTTAAAATTAGTGTACAAATGGCGTCTCATAATTACAATAAGCCTGGCTAGGTAGTACATATATAGTTAGATGAGAAAGTTCTGGCCTTAGAATGACAAAATTTTCAAGAGGTTTCCATTCAACCAGAATAAGATACACTTAAAGCAAAAGTGAGATGAGTATTCATATAACCACAAGCACATAAATGAGATGGCTGTGTTAAGTTTCACTTTCTTTTACTCATTTTGTAGCCAGGTGAGGAAATATAACAACTGAAAGTGTCCAATTTGGATTTGGTTCTCTCTGTAGTTTGTATTTTGAATTCTTTCATTATTTAAAACATTCAAAGTTCTTTGTTATTTCCCAGATGAGAATCAGAGAAGGAGAATATGAAGATAGTGACAGTGTCATTTATGAGTATGAACCAGACTATGAATGTGTAAGTTAGTTTTCTTTTGTTTGGCTGACTTTGGAAAGCTTCTTTGGGAGTGCATGTTTTGGGGTAGATTAAAATAGCATGTGAGGTTTGAAGTTGGGATTTGCTTAATGTGATATTCTAAGTCTCTGTGTATCTCTCTCTTTTTATTACTTTAATGAAAAAGGGGAGTATTGTATCTGAAGCTTCCTACACTGAAGCTTCCTACAGTGGAGATCAGCAGAAAACTCTTGCAGAGGTCCTCAGTTATTGCCAGGTATTTATTTTTTTTCTTTATCTCTGAAATGGCATTTAAACAATTTTAGTTAAATTTGAGAAGATCTGCATTCTATATTTGATAACTTATGACTTCATCCTTTCCTGTTGTTCATTTGTTGGTTGCTCACTTCAGTATTTTTGATGCAAAAATAATGTCCTTTTTTGTATTCTCTGAACTTTTGACACCATAGCTGGCAGGAACACTTTTCAAATATTAAGATTAAATATTAAATATAAAGTCTAGTGATTTACTGTGAGAGTCTTCACAGTAATAGGAAAGATCTGACTGTCACACAACACACAACTTTTGAAAGTACACAAGGCTTGCCAAAAGTGGGCCAAAAATCTGGTAGTGTTGCTTTGGCGAGTTCTTTGCTTTTGACTTCTGAAGCAGTAGCTGCCAAGATTAAAAATCACTGCACTGAAAATTAAAAGCATCCCACATTTATTCAGATGAGCGCTTATGTGACTCTGGAGTCACAGTATCCCGTAGAGTGAAAGACTTTCAGGCCACAATTTAGGGAGGATAACTTGTGTGTGGTTTGTAGCCAGGTATTAATGCCTTGTAAGTCTCCTTAAGCATATATTCAGCAGTGCTGTGGAAGAGAATTGACTCAGACTGTGTGATTAGCATTCTTGCGGTACGGTCCCGTAGCCATGGGAATTTGTGGTGTAGCAAGTAGTGCTAGTGAGAAGCTGTAGCCTCTTTTGCTGCCTACTAGCCCCATCTTCTTCACTGCTTTTTCCCTTCCTCCCAGTAAATCTGCCATAGGGCTACATGAAGCCTGTTAATAATGCCTGTACTGTCCATGCTTAATTAATGTCTTTTAGTGCTTCCTTGAGATATTTCTAAATTTTGGGAAAATTCTGTTTAAGGATATCGAAAGATTCTTTTGTTTAAAAATATTTAATTTTATTGAAATGATAGCAACATACTGAAATCTAACTTGGCTTTGATGTAAGCATATGTTTGAGTTGCTAAATCCTGGAAACACTGAAGAATGAAATACCTGTATTGCACAGTAATGAACAGTAAAAACTGATGGACTTGGAGTGCTTTGATTTACATCATTTATGTCAGAAAATCTGGGCCTTTACAATGATACTTTTTAAAAGTTTGTACCTGATTGTGTTAGTAGGGCAACATGAACAAGAAAACTTGACCTTGGGGATTGACTAAAGAGGAGACACTCTCAATAAAATAAGTAGTTTTTTTCAAATTCTTTATCTTCCATTCTGCGCTTATCAAAAATGTGGGTGCATTTGATTTCAGTGCCATGTTTGTTCTGAAAGGCATGGCTCAGTTGGTTTCTCTGTACCTCATTTACGTCTCACTTTCACAGAATCACATGATGGTTGAGGTTGGAAGGGACTTCTTGAGGTCATCTTGTCCAACCCCCATATTCAAGCAGGGCCACCT
Organism: Jacana jacana; assembly: GCA_013400555.1. Lineage (NCBI taxonomy): Eukaryota > Metazoa > Chordata > Aves > Charadriiformes > Jacanidae > Jacana > Jacana jacana. Next base: position 523,357 of record VZTM01036874.1, read on the forward strand.
GGAGCCCAGTATGATGTCACGATGGCTTTAGAATATCTCCAAGAAGGGAGTTTCCACAGCCTCCTTGGGCAGCCTGAGCCAGCGCTCAGTTACTGTCACAGTAAAAAAACTTTCTGATGTTCAGAGGGAACCTCCCCTGTTTCAGTTTGTTCCCACTGCCTCTGGTCCTGCCTCTGGGTACCTCTGAGAAGATCCTGGCTCTGTTCTCTTTGCACCTTCCCTTCAGATATTTGCATGGATAGATAAGAATCACCACTGAATTTTCTGTTGTCCAGACTGAACAGTCCCAGCCTTTTCTCACAGGAGAGATGTTTCTGTTCCTTCATCATCTTCGAGGTCATTTGCTGGACTCTCTCCAGTATGTCCATATCTGCTGTACCGGTGAGCCCAGAACTGGATTGAGTACTCCAGGTACAGGCTTAGCAGTGCTTAGAGGAGAGATAACTGCCCTCACCCTGCTGGCAATATTTTGCCTAATGAAGCCAAGAATACCATTAGCCAGCTTTTGCAGCATGGGCACATTGCTGGTTCACACTCAACTTAGTAACCACCAGAAGTTCTCAGGTCCTTTTCTGGAAAGCTGCTTTTTAAATAGGTGGCCCCCAGCATGTACTGGTGCCTGGGGTTCTTCTTCCCCAGGTGCAGGACTTTGCACTTCTTGATGAACCTCAAGAGGTGCCTGTCAGCCCATTTCTTCTACCTGTTGACATCCCTCTGGATGCCATAATGACCCTCTGGTGTATGAGCTGCTCCTGCTTGTCTGGTGTCATCTGCAGATTTACTAAGAATATGCAATCCTCTACCATCCAGATCATTAACGAAGATGTTTAACAGGATTGAACCCAGTATTGATGCCTGGGATACTCTGCTGTTCAGTGACCTTCATCTAGACTTCATGCTGCTGATCGCCACTCTCTGGGCCCAGCCATTCATCCAGTTTTCACCTCACTGCTCATCTAACCTGTCCATCAGCAGCTTCTTTGTGAGGATCTTATGGGAGACAATGTCAAAAGCTTTCCTTAAATCCGGGTAGACAATATCCACTGCTCTGCTTTCATCCACCAGGACAGTCATTTTATTGTAAAAGTTTATCAAGTTAACCATGACCTTCCCTCAGTGAAGCCATGCTGTGACTGCTCCTGGTGGTATTCTTGTCACTTGTGCGCCTGGAAATGGTTTCCTCCCCAGGGATGGAGGCACAGCTGACAGGCCTGTAGTTCCCTGGGTCCTCCTCCTTGTTATTTTTCGAGATAGGAATCATATCTCCTTTTATTTAGTCTTTGGGCACTTCTCCCATTCACCAAGATCAATCAAAGGTTATCAGTAGTGCCCTCGTGGTGATGCCAGCCAGTTCCCTTAGTGTTTATGTGTGTATCCCATAAGGCCCCTTGAATTTAGTGCACATTCAGTATGCTTAAGTATTCCCTGACCAGATTCTCTTCCACTCAGAGTGTATTCATTCCTCTAGCCTTTTCCCCCTGGCCAGTGGGACCTGGGGTTCTGGAAGGACAATCTTGCTAGTAAAGACATTGAATCCCTCAGTCTTTTCCATGTCCTGTGTCACCAGATCTCTTTCAGCAGTGAACCCTTGTTTCCATAATCTTCCATTTATCACCTATGTACTTGCAGGAGCCCTTTTATTGTCTTTGCTGTCCCTGGCCATATTCAATTCCAGCTGGAACATTTACTTTACAGATAGTATTTTTCCAAGTGTATTTTCCTTTGATGATACAGAAATCAATATTTTGGTGGCTGCCTATGAGCTGCCTGTGTACCTGAAAACTTACTAGGACTTAAAATATCATATCATAATACCTAACTTACCTTAGAGCTTGTCAGTGTAAAACAAAGCATACCAAATAAGTAAGAAAAAACATCTGCTGCAAGCGGGAAAAACAACTTTTAAGTGCCAGCAAGAGTAAGCATCTCTAAAAATTCTTTTTACTGTGACATTTACCACGGTTACTTGCATTTTGAATCTAAGCTGATCTTTAATATGCTTGGAGAATGTCTATAGTATCCGTAGATCTTACCCAATTTTCGGGAGGGAATTTTGCCCTTAATTGAACTTTCTTGATCTCTCTAGATTTAAATTGCATTCTTGTGAAACAATGCTGTTTTCACTCTCATGTTTGTTGTCAGGCCATGTATGATGCCATTCAGAAATTGGATAAAAAATTTGACCTGCTCCATCGGAAGGTTTCAGAAATGCAGCATGCTCGGCTAAAGCCACTGTTTCTCAAACCTGTGAGTATTAAAGACCCAAGAAGTTAATTTTTCCATTAATTTTCTCACTTCCTCTGTTCCTCATTTGAAAATAAAAATTAAAATCTTCTCCTTTCACTAAGGTTAAAATTAGTAGCAAAGTAGTAGACTTAAAATCCATTGCTATTAAATTACTTTAGATTTCTTATTATATCCTAGCTTCAGTCTCCGAAGTTGTTACTGAGCATTCATTTCTGCAGTTAGAGAGTTTAGGCATCATTCACACAGAATTGTTCGTTTGGTTACCTGATTTTTAGATCTCAGCAGTGTGTTGCTGTATCCATAGGGTATAGAATTATTTTGGGTTTGTTTTTTTTTTTTAATAAAAAGTCTTTTGCAAAATTTCAAACGAGGTTTGATATTCAGTACATGCTATCTATTTTGTTCCTATATGGTCCATCCAGTATTGACTAAGGAGAAAGAATACTGCTACTTGTAACAATGCTCTTTAAAAGGAAAACATAACAGATGATTTTTGAAGAAGGTCATAAAATCCATAAAGACCTTTCTTTAACACTGTAAAGCTTTTAATGTGGCAGAGGTGACCCTGCTGTCCGGAGATGTCAAGGCATCAGTAGGACCATTTGTTCTAAGGGTGGGTAAAAGTGATGGCATTCTTGTTCAGGTCAGTTATCAGTGGGATACTAGGTTTTATTTGGGAATGCATTTTTGCTGACGTCTCCAAACTTATACTGTCCATACATCCAAAAGCACAAGATGATTAAAAGTGACCTGCCCAGTTGTTTGGTTTGAGTTTTTGGTTTTGGTTGGCTGTTTTTTGAAGGCTTTTATCTCATTATAAGGTGTAAAGGGGTAAGCAGCAAATGCAACCTGCCAACCATTTCCTTAGGTCCTGCTAGAACTTTGTTTAAAACCATCAGGAACACGTTATGTTTTTTATAGCTGTATTGTTATTGTGCCTGTGATGCGCTGCGCGTATAAATAAGGAAAAGTTGGTTGTAAAGGTACTTTTTTTTTTTTATTTATTATTATTAGCTCAACTCCAGTAGCCACAGAAATGGAAAAACTTTCAGGCATAAACCTTTCCTCAGGGCACAGGTTTTAAAGATTGTAAGGGTGGAATATAATCAGATTTTGTGAACAAAAAAACCCAAAACATCAAAAGACAAAAAGAAACCAAACTAAACCCATGCGTGTCAGCTACATTTGGTAGCTCCTGCTCAGTGACTTGTATATTGAACTAGAATGCGTACTTTAGGGTGCACGTATTTCTTAATACAAGTACTCCAAGTGGTGGAAAGTACAGCCCATCCCTGCCTGCCTTAGTCTCTTTGGAATCTTCCCGTGTAAATGAGATCTGAATGATTAACATTTTCAGTTAACAAGTAAAGAATGAAGAGGCAGCAATGAGGCATCCCTTAAAAATTTAGCTGACTGAGTCAATGGCTGACAAATTTTAAATATTATTTTGCCTATTTTTTTTAATAGAGCTTTTTTTAAGAGCCTTTACAAAGCTGCCTTTTTCGTTATGTGCCTCTGGCTTTCTCAGAAGGCAATTTTGCCAGCACCTCAGATGGAAAAAACTTGAGAAACGTTGAAGCTGATCAGATAAGCTTTTAGTGTTGAAACTACAGGTGAAAATAAAAGAAAGTAGAGGGAAGGCAAAAAAGTAATAGCGCTGGCTTTATGGCAGTGATTACCTCAATGAAGAGTCTGTTGCCAATAGTATAATTACTAAAATCTAGTCTTCTTGGTTTTCAAAACAAAACAAAAAAATCAGATATGTCTAATTTAACCTTTTAATTGTTTTCTAAATCACATTTGCAGAAACCAGTTGGATTTACATACAGAAGTTCCAGTCATTTGCCTCAAGGAAAAATAAGACTACAAAGATCCATGGGAAAGGAATCAAGTCTTCATCTCTCTTCACCAGGCCTGGGGAGGCACAGTCCAGTCATAAGGGTTGCTTTACAAAATGGCCATGTTCAGGTCAATTCCACAATAAAACATGTCCAGCAGAGCCTTCAGCTTGAACCGCAGCAGCCTGTTAACAGGCAGAGCCCACCGCTCCCAACTATAGTTTCTACACACTCATTGCATTCATCATACGCAGGAAATGACAGCATGCCTGACCTTTCTCCACAACCAAGTCTTGTAGCTGGTGTTGTGGAAAGTACTTGCAATATTGCATCTTCACCGGTGGCATCATCATCCATGCCAGCACCATCTGAGACCAGCTTGGGAAATAATGCTGTGGTCATGAACTACAGAAATGCATCTGAGAGTGTGAACATGAGTAAAGAGCTACCATCTTCTTCAGTCTCCAACAATCCTAGCTTTGGTGAGTTCCTTTGTAATAAAGACTCAGGAATGAAGACTAAAAGACTGCTGTTGGTATAAAGAAATGTGCTTATGGAAATCTCTTAATCATTATTTACTAAAAGTGAAGGAGATGGACTGGCTGCCTTAATAGCATTCCTTTAATGGAATAGTGTTTAAAACTTTTGAAATAAAGGTCACAGGAATGTTTAATATGATCACTTAAAACCCTATGCAGCATACATACAGTTGTATAGACTACCACAGGCTCTGGATTTATGGTATGTGCTTGGGTTCTTTTAAGGCTAGCCCTCTTTTTCTCTCTTCATACTCTTGATATAACCTATTTGTAACCTGTGTATATGTCATAAGTGATGTATGCATGGGATGCATGTGTTTAAAAAGACAAAAGAGATTGCCAGTAAAGCTGAGGTGTATGCCTGTATATATGTCTTGCATTTAAGAAAACAGCTTTTTTTGTGTGAAGGATTTGTGTGAAGGAAATAGCTGTTTTCTTCTTGTGGAGGATTTTTATCAGTGAAAAATCCTTTTTTTCCTCAAATCCTGCAGTGTTTGGTTTCTTTCAAAATACTTATTTCCACAGAAAATTAGGAATTCCATAGCTCATTGTGTTCTATTAAACAAGCATATACAAAATAGCACCGTGTTTTAAAAACTAATGCATTTCTTAAGTATAAATGCCCTGAGTTACATGGAAGGCTGAGCTACAAGGCTTTAGTTGCTTTTGGTCTAAAAAATAAGTTCACAGAATCTTCATGGTTGGAAAGGATCTCGGAGATCACCAAGTCCAACCACACACACACAAAATCCCCTAGAGTCTTGGCCAATAGAGCATGCCCTGAAGTGCCACATCTACATATTCCTTAAATACCTCCCTACCAGGGAGGTAACTCAACCACCTCCCTGGGCAGGCTGTCCCAGTGCCTGACCACTCTTTCAGTAAAGTATTTCTTCCGAATATCTAATCTGAACCTCCCTTGCCACAACTTCAGACCATTTCCTCTGGTCCTGTCATTATTCATTTGGAGAAGTTCTCTACAACCTCCTTAAGAGGTTAACTGCTGAAGAGCTGCACAAATAGTAGGCAAAATACTCCAGTACCCATCTGCAAATTTGTGAGCAGTGTATGATTTAGCACTAGTCCGTGTGGGTATGTCATTCTTCATGGGGCATTGTCTTAAAAACATACATGGTATCGGCACATGTGTAAAATAGGCCGGTCTGAACATTTTGGATTCTCATGCATCTAATGTATTTTCTTGGGTGTTACTATTTCAGCTAGTTACATTGGTGGTTAATGTGGCTCAGAAAAAATACTTCTGTTACTGTTCTGTTTTAAAACTACTTCTGTAAGAGCAAAGGTAAGTAATACCTAGAATTAGCTGTGGTAGAGAACGTACACTTGAGAGTAACAGATCACGAGAGTTTGGAAAAGCCTTCTTTTTTTCTTTTTTTAACAACTTGCTTGGGGTTTGTTAACTTTTTTTTTTTTCTTTAAATGTTTTTTGTTTTACAAGAGTTTGTTGGTGACCCTGTGAGAAACGTAAAAGTTCTTGGAAACTACTTGATGAAAGCTCGGCAGAAGACCAAACCAAAGTATGCAGCACGCTACTTAGTTCGTGTCATGTTCCCCAAGGAAACGCTGCTGTGCAGCATTATGGGAGTGAGCGCACGAGGGCGCAGAACGCTGGATCCAAACAAGATTGCTGCAATAAGAGGTATGCCACCTTTCAAAACGTGCAGACTTGCTTCTTTAACACTTAATGAGATTTTTAACTTGCAAGGGGTTCTTTTCTGGGCTCCGCTTTCTGCACATCTGTCTGGATGCGCTCCGCTCAGCTGTGTCTTTCGGTTTTGAAATTCCTGCTTTGTAATTCTCAACGTTGCTTTTTCTTCAGTGTGGATAAAACAGTTCTAATTTTCTCCTAGCTTTATATAGTTCATGTTCATCAGTCATGCTGAACATGAAAATTCAAAATTTTTCATTACAATTTATTTTGTGTTTGTGTGTGGCATGGCTTTTGTGGGTTTTTTTTGTTTGTTACTGGTTTTGGTTGGGTTTTTTTATGGCTGTGGTACACTTAACTTGTGATTCTTAAATACTCTTTCTCTGAAGTTCACTTCTCTTGTTGGTTTGAGAAATGGTGGAAATGGGGAAGGTGGTTTTTTAAAGATGTCAAGCCATTTACACCCATCCTATGGCACGTATGTGTGAAACTATACATCTTCCTGTTTAAAGCATGGAATACTAAGCCATGTGATGAAGTTGCAGAGTTACCCTGTCACTGGTTCTTGTGGGGTTTTTTTTGGTTGGGTATTTTTTTTAAGTTGGTATGATAAATCACACCTTTTCCTTAATTATAGTAGGCAATGCTTAATAATAAAAGCATCATTCATAACACCTCAAAAAAGTATCACAGTGTGTCTTAAATTTGTCGTGCTGCTTAGCTTCAAAACGTGAGTTTACTTATTTCCCTTTAATTAAAGCAGGAAATTTAAAGCTTCTAAATGGAGAACAGTAAATGTGAAGCATTTCTTGGCTTTCTCACTTTCTTTCTAAATCAGAATACTTTCGAATACAGCATTTTGTCACAGACTTTCCTATGTTTTATATGCAGAATTTCTTGCGACTAACTTTCCAAACTACGATTTGAGCGAGCATGGAAAAGACTGGAAAACGTGTATCACAAATGTGAATGCTATGATCCGCTGCTTGCGCTCTGAAACAAAAATAAAACCAGTAAGTTGTCTCAAGGGGATAATTTATAAAGTACTATGTTTGTGCTTCTTTCTCAAATTAATTACTTGAACTCCTCATCATATGAGTGCTTTAATTGGAAATTCTTTGGGTTCTGTCTTTGCGTCGCTCAGCATAGGCCTGCTGAATGCAGCACTAGTTTCGTATGGGAAATAATGGAAACATCCCTTTCTCTTGCTCTGCCTCTTCCTCCTCCTGTGTCCAGTATTCTGTTAAGAAATATATAAGCGTAGGGTACTAAAAGGAAAGTGTCCTGGTTTGAGGTAAAAGAGAACCAGTTTTCTGTTCAGTAATTTTACTTTGCAGCTAAGCCTCTTCTAACTGAACTGTAAATGTTGCCTGGAATTTGTGTCAAATTTGATTGTGAGCTTAAACATGTAGGTGCTAGCACTGTTTTCACAGGCTTTCCTTCAGGTAAATCCAGCCAACCATTTCAACTTTATATTGACTTAAACATCATTCCCAAAACACCTGTAACTCCATTTACCTCTGCTTCTAAAAGGCTTTGTGTAAATCTGTGAATATTTAGTTTCTGTTTCACCCGTGGTTTTCATGATGGAAATTCAGGAGTAGCTGTATTCTAAATATTCGGAATTTAATTTATAATAAGCGGGAAATTAACTGGAATGCTAATTAGAAAACTGATAGTCTTCTCCCAGTGCATCTGCTAACCTCATTTAATGTTTCAGGAGACAGCTGAAGTGAAAGACAGAGTGGCTGTCGCTCCAGATACATCTCATTCTGTAGATTTAAATTCTAATGAAGATAGTGAAGGCACTTCTCAAAACTTTCAGAAGATGACCAGCTCCATAACTGATGCATTGCAGAGCTCAGCATCGGATAAGTTTCCAGAAGCTTTCCACACACCTTCAGTCAAGAAACTACAGTCTTCGGAACCTATGGGTAAGCTAAGAAATCTTTACCTTATGGATTTGTGTGTTACATTTTAAATGTGTTACATTTAAAGTGAGAAGCAGATGATGCTACTGTAGGTGAAATTGTGTAGTAAAGGGATTTGTTGAACTAAGTGACTCTTCCTCTTAAGACAGCCACTTGCCATATATATAGCAAGTCTTCATGGAAGCAAATTAATATTATCTGGCTAACCAAACGTGTTTGCATCTACCAGTGTCCCATAATGCATATCCACTGTAAGACTGGAAAGTTCAGCTGTAAGATT
>VZTM01036874.1:532726-654602 GCA_013400555.1 Jacana jacana
AATACTCTGTTTTCAGTTCCCACTTTCAGAATCTACGCACCATTGAAACAGAAGAACTTGTGCTTACTTTATGTAGTTGGAATAGTACCGTCTTTTCACGTGAGATGAAAATAATTTAGAAAGCAGGCATTAATAATGCAGGTTACATTACTAGCATTGCTGAAAGCATATCAAAAGTGATGTTACATTGTTGTAAAACAGGCAGGGGTTTTTGGCTACCTGGAAATTTCCTGCAATATGTTGCATTTTAGTGTTAGCTGCAGCATTTTTGGTTTTTTTTTCCTTTGATTTTTCCAAGCAAGTACAGTAGTTTTGGGGAGAACTTTTTGTGTCCTAGTCTTAGTGTAATACACAGCCACTTTGAAGCATGGTCAGTATTTGATAAATAAAATTTCTCCCTTTCTCTCTCTCCGACATCCTTTCCAGAACTTCTTGGAAGTCCATGGCGCAATGTGCAGTTGCCTTTCTCAGTCATCTATGTAGCTAAGGGGAAGTCTCGGCCAGAGTTGTCAGCTCGCTACCTGATTCGTCACATGTTCACAGAAGATGTGCTGGTAAAAAGCAATGTATATGGTAATCTTGAACGTGGCATGAGCCCACTAGACTGCAACAGAATTAACGCTCTCAGAGGTAAGAAGATCTCTGTTCAAATGATAATGTGGGAAAATTAACAAGAATAATTAACTTTTGTATCCTAGGAGTGAACCACGGAGCTTCAGAAATAAGTCTGTGAAACTATTCTTACAGGCATTAGTGTAAGTGAGTTTGGAGAAAGTAGGTGAAGTTATACTTAAGCATCTCAAGGAAGTCTACAGATCACAAATCCAAATAATATGAGGAAACTAAGTCTCCATGACATCTGCTTGAAAGGACAAAACAGTGAGAGATGAAAGCGGTCTGGAGGATTCTGGAGGGTGTTGGGGATAATTGCTTGATACAGGGGCTGGTAGGCCAACCAGAGGTAATGCAGAGGAGGTTCCTTTCACAAGAAGGGTTGGGGTTGATAGTCCATGGCAGTATTGCCTTTAGAGACTATGAAATAATGGACCTCAAGATCCTGAGTAGAGTTAAAATGGTCTGATAGAATAGGCCCAGTAGCTTAGGAGAGCAGACTTTGGCTTATTTATGAAACTCATAGATGGGTGTTTGTGAGAGACAGCTCTGAAGAGGAGAGGAGCTCAGGAAAATTGGCAGAACTTTAAAGACAGCATTCTGCAAGCACAAGAGAGTCTATCCTGACACTTAAGAGAACTAGTAGAGTTATGGGGAGACAAGTTTGGCTAAGCAGGGAATCCATAACTGAGCTCCAGTGCAAAAAAATAGTATATAGAAATTGGAAGCAAGGACAGCTTACGAAGTGGAATTTAGCAACTTTGCCTAGGAGTGTTGGAATGGTGTCAGGAAAGCCAAAGCGCAGCTCGAGTTGAGACTTGCAAGGAATGTCAAGGGCAGAAAGGGGAGCTTCTACCACAACATTAATCATAAAAGATTGAGCAAGAAGAGTGTGCTCAGAGGGTAGTGGCTCTACTTGGAAGACTGACGCATGAACTGCTGCAGGCCTCTGTCCTGGTAGCTGGCCTGTTTAACATCTTGATCTGTAACTTGGAGAGAATGGAGACCAATCCTCAGGTTTGCATTTGATAATAAGTTGGGACTGTATTAACAAGTGCACAGCCAGTAAATTAAGGGAAAGGATTATCTCTGTCTTTTTAGCACTCATGAGTGTGCATTTGGATTATTGCATCCGATTTTGTTTCCCCTAGTACAAGAAAGAGATATCAATAAAGCCTGAGTGCCACCAAAAGGGTTGGGGGATTAAAGCACTTGTTGAATGGGGAAATTTGGCTTATTTAGTCTGGAAAAGAGAAGGCTCCAAGAGGACCTAGTAGCACCTTGCCCCTATCTATCTTCTAAGTAAACTCCTTCTAGAGTCAAGCTTGTTGCAGCATTGAATGTGGGAATATGTGAGGCTACAGTCATAAATAGCAATGAGAGGTTCAGACTGGGTGCGAGCAGCTTCTTTTCCCCAGGAGGATAGACAAGCAGTGGAGTACGTTGCCATATGAGGTTGTGTCATCTCCATCCTTTTTCCACACCTCAGTGGACAACCTGTTCTGACATCAGAGTTGTCCCTGCTTTGGGAATAAGGTTGGATTAGAAACCTCCTTTGGTCCCTCATGGCCTGAGTGGCTGTGACTGGAAAGGAGCAGATTCAAGTGCCTTGCCCTTCTAAGGGATCATCTGTCCCTGTTTACCTAAGAGACTCCATTGAGAGAAAAGGTCTTGGTAAATGATGCAGTTGTTTAGAAGGTACAGGTGGGATAAGAACTGCTGCCAAGTGAACAGGTAATATTTTGACAGACTGGTTTTGAGCTATTTGAATAATGACTCTGTACTGAAGTGTGTCTTTCCAAATAATGTGTGACAGCCTATTCCACTGCAGGAGTATGGACAGTTTTGCAGTTTCCTCAGCTGCGAGGAGGTCTTCAGGGAATTGCTGTTACTTACTCTATTTGCAAATGCTATTCTAGAAGCACAGGGAGGGTATGATATGGTTGAAGTTGTAGCAGATGTTTTGCCTTCTGCATTGTTCTTGCTTCAGCATTAAGACTTCTGGAACACTGATCTGTGCTCCTTCCTGAGAAGGGAGTCTTCTGTTAGTCTCATTCAGTTGCTCCTGCAAGGCTGGATAAATCAAGCAGAATTGTGTCAGTAGAATCAGCATAATAGTTATGCAGCAAGAGAGGAGGAATGTGAAAAAGGTTGTAGGTAGAAAAGGGGTATGGGTTATTACACAGAGGAAAACCTGGCATTTTAACTACTAAGATTTAAGTGTGGCTAGCACAAGCAATGGCGTTGGGGGAAAAAATCATCAGATTTTTGGTAGCTATCTGCTGTGTGGCTATTATAATATCTTAAAGAAGAGAGTACAACATACTTGAAAAGGTTTGGTCCTGCAGTATATAAATCTTCCCACCTTTCCTTTAATAGTCTGTATTCTTGTCTATGTAAAAGTTGCTTTTTGTTTGAGAAATCTGAAGAGAAAATACATTGCCAGGAATTCTCAGGTTTTGCTTGTGGAATGTTGCTTACTGGGCTGGCTTTTAGACTGCAGACAGGGTAATAGCAGAGTGCCTTCAACATATCCCCACACTACTGGCCCGATGTGGGATTTTACTTCCTCCTGTGTCCTTATGATATCACTGTGGGATAGGATTCACTGGGTTAGTAAGGCTGCATATTTGACTAGTTATCCGTGTCTGGACTAAGACTCTTAGTCATATGATTAAATTTTAGGTAGCCCTGTGAGGAACAGGGACTTGGACTCAATCCTTATGGGTCCCTTCCAACTTGAGATATTCTATGATTCATGATGCTTTTTTTCAATGTTCATCTCCTAAGAAATCTTAAAACTCCTTCTCCTCTGTCTGGAGTAGAGGGAGGTTAAAAGAGTTGTTAAGATCTGGACAGTGCAACCTAACAGCTCCACAGATGTGCAAGATTACCTCTGAGGATACAGCAATAGTGCTAAATGAGATAGAGAGTGCGAGGCACAGCTCTGGGGTGAGCTCTGGGCAGGGCATGCTAGAAACCATTCCCAACATGGCATGACTGTTTGTAAGAGTGGGCTTTCCCAAACTGTACATATTCCTTACCCTTAGCCTGGGAAGCTTTGCCGCTTTAAGCATCTCCCCACACTTCCATGGTACACACATTTTGTTTCATGACATTTTGAGCTTAAGAAGCATTCAAAAGATGTATTGTGTGTGTCTTAGGGCTGCAGGAACACCACATAGGCTCAAGAGCAGATGAGAGACTGCTCTGTCTCAGTGTGGGGCTGCAGCCAGGCCATGTCACTTGGCTCTGGGGCTGGAAAGCAGTCCCTGGCCCTGTTTCCGTTAACACTTATAATGTAGCCTGATTGGGTGGCAGCAGCATCATGTCCCTGAATGTAAGCATACAGAGCAGGAAGGGGCCCTGTGTAGCTTTTCTGTAGTCCCAACAGTTGGTCAATTTCTATGAAAGAAAAGGCATAATTTAAAAACTGTTTCATGGGGCATGTATGAAGGCTCTGTAGGCCTGGTATTGGGAATTCCTGTTCTGTGCTGTAGCTTTGAGGCCAAGCGTTTTCTTGAATTTGCTCTCAGGGGTGGAGAGGAGGAGAACCTGGCTGCTGTTTCAGCCAACCGCTTGTATACCTTTTGTCAGCATAGTTTATTACAGGAGCACCCTGGGAATGAAAGAACCTAAGGCACTCCTGCTACCTGCCTCACCCTCCTGGAGCAGAGTAAACTTCAAGAGCACAAATTTTTCTCTCTGTTATTTTCTTCCTTGAGAGCCATGCTGTTCTGGAAAAACAGGTTTCCAGATCTGGAACTACAAGTTAAATTATCAACTGTAAACAGTGATACTATATTTGATTATTACTTGCTAGTATATGTGAGAGGAACAGAAGAACTACAATAGCATAATATCAACTAGCTATAGCTTTCATTCTACTAAGGTGAATACAGATGTTAATCAGAGAAGTAGAAATAGCGTTGCCTTTGATTTGAAATTACAGCTAAGAATTCATTTTTGTTGCTTATTTAAGTCTTTTAGGAACTTGCTCAGAGACAACATGTAATTCAGCTAAGCTTAGAAGGACAATCACAAAAAATTATCTGTTTCTAAAACTACTCTTTTTACTTGCTGAAGGAGGGTAGAATGGTGCTGTAGTCTTACTTAATTTATTCCATTGCTAACGAATTCAATTATTTGTTTACTGATCATGTTGCACTATGGGTAAGGAACAAGCTCTTGAAGTTGTTCTGTCGCAGTTGTTCCTCTATAGTTCTGTTATGTTCAATTGCTGTGTTTCATTTTAGTGAATATAGTTGTCAGAGATCCTCTGAAGGAGGGCCTGGTCCTGCTAAATACTGGTCAGTCTGAAATGGAGCCTGAGATTCCTTTGCTCCGGTTGACCATGTTAAAAGCTGAAGTTAGTCAGCGTTTCAAGGGATCAAGCACACATACATAGTTCTGTGCTTTCTTTAAATATTTTGTTTTTCATTTTTTGACTAAGCGGAAAGGGGCATGTGAAAATACCTGCCCTCTAGCTTTGCTCCTCAAGCCTCCTCATATGCCTAGCTGTCCTCTTTAGGTGGCATGCACTTGTTTTGGCTTAATTACACCCCAAAATAGCATACAGCTTGCATAAATAATTGATAACTCACTATTATATATTTGTTTATTTTTAGACTTTCTTCAAGAGAATTATCCGTCCTTTGATCTAAAGGAGACTGGTTATGATTGGAAGGCATGTGTGGCTGCCATAAACAGCACAATCCGGAGTCTCAGACATGACCATAAAAAGGCTACAGTTGGGATCCGACGGAAAGTCTTGGCAGTGCCACAGTTGAGTGCAAAGAGTCCTCCACAGAGCCCCCCTTTAGTCAAGCCATTTGAAAGTGACACTATCAATCTCGCAGACTGAAGCTCTCTGTCTCGAACCTAAATTTAGCAGGTTTTTACTAATCCCACATAGAAGCATATTGCATTGAGGAGTACAGTGTCCTATTATACCGAGTTGTCAGCAGCACTAAATAGTATTATTTCATGAGGCCAAAGTTAGCAGAAGACTCGGTCGCCCTAACTCCTTGTACAAGTAGCATTTGTGCTCCTGAGAAATTACTTCAGCTATTCCCTGTACCATTTCCAATGTGCTCTCCCCTAAAAGCACCTTCTTCTCGTAATTCATTGACTGCAAAAGGTCAATGAAGGTCAGAAAAAAAAAAAAAAAAAACACTGTGCATCAAGTCAGCAGAAGCACATAGAAATGTGGAAAGAATGGTCCTCCTTAAAGGAAGACTCATAACCAACTAAACTGTCTCATTCTGTATGAGTAATGCAATTTGCTTTGACAAATGGATATTTTAATCAAAAATATCTAATGCAGAAAGGAAAAAAAGACAAGTTTGTATTGCATCTAGCTAACTTGTATCCCTCACTTTTTTTTTGCCTCCTATAAGAGTCTTTGTTGTAGGATAAGGAAGGAGGCAGACTACAATGTAAGTACAGTTGGACTGTACTTTAGCTCTGATTTTAGCTCTACGAAAGCACAAAAAAAGCATCCAGAAAAAACAGCCCAATGGTTGGTTTTGTTTTTTCTTGATGAAAATGAAAGAAAACAATTCCTCAGTAGCTGGGTCTGCCGTTCATTGGCATATATCTCACCCACTGGAATGGATGTCCACAAGATATGAATCTACTACAGCCCTTCAACTAGACCATTTGGATCCTGATTCAGATTTCAGAATTGTGATTATTCACAGCGTCACAGACTGCTTGAAGTTGGAAGGGACCTCTGGAGGTCATCTGATCTACTCCCCCTGCTCAAGCAGTGCCACCTAGAGCCAGTTGTCCACCACCATGTCCAGACAGCTTTTGAATATTACCAAGACTGAAGACTCTGCAACCTTCCTGAGCAACTTCTGCAAGGGGCTCAGTCACCATCACAGTAAAAACCTGTTTTCTGATGTTCAGAAGGAACCCCCTATGTTTAAGCTTGTGCCCATTGCCTCTGGTCATGTCACTGGGCTCCACTGAGAAGAGCCTGGCTCTGTCATTTTATGTCCTTCCTACTTTGCAACCTCCCCTCAGGTATTCATATACATTGCAGATTCCCCTTAAGCCTTCTTTTCTCTAGACTGAGCAGTCTTTTTCTCTCTCAGCCTTTCCTCACAGGAGAGATGCTTCATTCTCTTTGTGGCCCTTCTCTGGATTCTTTGCAGTTTGTTTGTGCCTCTGTTGTACTGAGGATCCCAGAGGTGGATGCAGCACTCCAGGTGTGGTCTCACTAGGGCCAAGGAGAAAAGAGTCACTTCCCTCAGCCTGCTGGCAACGTTCTCCTAATGCAGCCCAGGGTACCATTAGAATTCTTTGTGGAAAGGGCTCATTTGCTGGCTTATGATCAACTTAGTGTCCACTAGAACATCCCATGGTACACTCTGCTCCATAATCCGGATCATTAATGAGAATGTTAAACAGGACTGGACCCAGTATTGATGCCTGGGGTACTTTGCTGTCTACTGACCTTCATCTAGACTTCGTGCTGCTGATCGCCACTCTCTGGGCCCAGCCATTCATCCAGTTTTCACCTCACTGCTCATCCAACCTGTCCATCAGCAGCTTCTTTGTGAGGATCTTATGGGAGACGATGTCAAAGGCTTTCCTTAAATCCGGGTAGACAATATCCACTGCTCTGCTTACATCTATCAAGACAGTCATTTTGTTGTAGAAGTATATCAGTTTGTCCAGTTTGCTTAAGTGTTCCCTGACCAGATTCTTTTCCACCCAGTGTGTCTTCCTTGCTTCAGCCTTTCTCCCTGGTCTTTGGCACCTGGAAGGCCAGTCTAGTAAAGGCTGAGGCAAAGCAATTGGAAAGTGCCTCAGCCTTTTTTGGCCTTTTGCCATCTCATTCAGCAGTGAACCCACATTTCCCCTTGCCTTTCTTTTGTCACCTATGTACTTGCAGAAGTCCTTTTGTTTTCTTTGACATTCCTGGCCACATTAAATTCCAGTTGGACTATAGCTTTCCTAACTTCAACAATGGATGCACAAACTGCATTCAGCATCATCAGTAAGCTTGCAGATGACACTAAGTTAAGTGGGTGTGTTGATCTGCTTGAGGGCAGGGATGCTCTACAGAGGGACTTGGATAGACTGGATAGATGGGCCAATGTTGATGGCATGGCTTTCAACGAGGCCAAGTGCCAGGTCCTGCACTTGGGCCACAACAACCCCATGCATCGCTACCGGCTTGGGGCAGTGTGGCTGGAGAGCTGCCTGGCAGAAAAGGACCTGGGGATGCTGGTCGACAGGAGGCTGAATATGAGCCAGCAGTGTGCCCAGGTGGCCAAGAAGGCCAATGGCATCCTGGCTTGCATAAAATATAGTGTGACAGCAGAAGCAGGGAGGTGATTGTCCCCCTGTACTCNCCCTCCCTGACTGTGTTTAAGAGTAGATTGAATGTGGTGTTGAGGGATCTGGTGTAGGGGAGAACTTGTAGAGTAGGGCTGATGGTTGGACCCAAGGGTCTCTTCCAACCCGAATGATTCTAGGATTCGTTCCCAGTTACTTTTTGGTTTTTGGGGCCTCGCCCTCTGTGTGCTTCCTTTTTTTGTGTTTATGTAGAAGCTCCTTGTTCATCCACACAGGCCTCCTGACATTTTTGCCTTGCTTCTTGTTTGTTGAGAGGATCTCTCTGGAGATTGGAGGAGGCGATCCTTGAATTTCAACCAATTTTCTTGACCCCATATTCTTTCCAGGGGCCTAATAGGATTCTTCCTGGACTCTTCTTAAGCAGATCTTTGAGGAGACCAAAGTCTGTTCTCCTGAAGTCCAGGATTACGAGCATGCTTTTTACCATCCTCCTTCCCCTCATGATCCTGAACTCCACCATCTCATGGTCACAGCAGCTAAGGCTGCTTTTGACCTTCATAGTCTCAACTAGACCATCGTTATAGGTGAGTATGAGGCCAGCAAAATACCTCTCCTCATTAGCTCCTCTATCTCCTGGAGGAAGAAGTAGTTGTCAATAATAAATATTCATGCCTTTTTCCTTTCATTTCTGTCCACAAAACACTAAAGATTTATCAGTGCACTGAATTATATATTAAAAAAAAAACAACCCACAAACCCAACCAACTAAATTTTGAAAATTACTTGGATGTTGAACTCATAAAAATAAATAAAAATTAATGACTCTATCTGTTCAGTTTCCCATCCCACTCGGTTTCAATTGAAAACTGAAGTTCAACAGTAGAAAAGTTAATGACTTCTGTTGTGGGGCAAGTTCTTTGTTGGTTGGTGTTTTTTGGCTGTGTTTTTTGTTCCTTTTTGTTTGCTTTCAAAAGAGTAAGTATTTGGTATGTGCCTTCCTGTTACTTGGTTTTCCGGTCACACAGTCCTCTCACTGTCTACGTATTGGTTAACTGGTGTGTGGCCTTGCCTGGCCACTTGCATTATGGCTGAGTGTAGTTCTCAGGTGTCTTCAGAGAAAGAAGCTTCTCAGACGACTGACACAGGGAACCAGTTTCACATCTGAAAAGCTGATGCAACTGTGGCTTTCATAATGATGCTTGTGTACATAGCAGAACAATGTTTAACTAAATCTGCCCTCTCCAAGGCAAAGGTTTCATAGTTTGCGGGTTTTTTGCTAGTAATAGGATAAAATAGTGAAGTTACTTGTTCTCACTTTAACGTATATTCATATCAAACCAGCAGCGTTTATTATATACAGTATGGAGCAGCTTTTTTTTTATTGCAAGTTAGGATATGCAATGGCCTTATCAGATATGAAATCCCCTACCACCTCCTTGCAGAAGTTTTCTGTAGGACTTAAGAAATCGGCTGAATTTCTGTTCTGGTTTGCTTTGGGTTTTTTTCTTACTAGAAATGGTGTACTGCAAATTTGGTTGTTCTGGTTTACTACTAACAAACTCTGCTGTTGCTGTTCTATAAAAAAATCAGTCTTGTAAACGCCAGGAACTTCGTTGTGTGTAGATATTACTAGTTCCAAACCTCCGAAAAAGCCAAAAATGCTTATATTTTTTCAGTAGTTTTATGAAACTTTTTCACTGTCCTTCACAGATTTTAATGGTAGAATGATATATTTATTGAATGACCTGTCTGACACTGAATCTGTTAGCCTGATGTGTACCTATAGCTTCCATATTGAAAAAAGAATCAAATAATTGAATAAAAGTAGGACTAGTTTTATTGTTTCTGTTTCAGATGTATCGATTTTTGCTAACTTTTATAAAATAAAAGTACATTATTTTGCTGTTAGGAATAAAGTATTTTACAAATAAAACTAGCATACAGCTCCTTGACTGCGTACACGTGTCTGAAATTTCTTGCACCGTGGATCTACAGCTCAGGTACAGTTATGTCTGAACAGATTCCTTTGATCTCCTTCCAAAAGAACCAAGGGTTTGAGTAGATCTTCTAATTGAGGTGAGTTGGTTTCCAAATTTGAACTGCCTTAACCGATCCAGTAAACCAAGGCAAACTCTTTTGGACTTTGCTCGTCAGTTACAGCTTTGTGTGAGCTATCTGGAACGGAGATTTCCTCAGAAGGGTAGGAGTTGAGTAACGTTTTCAACAAACTCCTTTAAACTGCTACGTTTTGATAGACAGGGCCTTATTCACCCAGTGGATTCGGTTTCTGTATTAGTCCTTATTCAAGGAATTCCTTATTTGAGGAAAAAAACAGGGCTGGAAGGCAATCTCTTCATTTTGATACATTGAGAATTCACCACCTTTCCTCTGTCACTGTTGTCCTAGTACTTGTCCCTAATGCAGTACAAGTCCTTCCAGCAGAGCTGGGCCCCTTTGTTCATGCATGATTGACATCTCTGGATTTGAGATGAGATTTCATAGTACGTCTGGTACTTGTGCCAGCAGCCTTGACAGCTCTCTAATCTAGTGTGGCTCATGTCTGGCACGCTTCTTGATAACATGTAAAATGTTAATGCTTGCTCGATGCATCTATTGTAGCCTTGTGAATGGTGGTGCATACAGTATTTTCGTATGATATATTAATAATTACACGTGTAACTGTGGCTATGCAGAAAGAAAATAGGTGTGTATTGCCCAAGTACTGAAATACTTTCATATTAATTTTCATTTTAGGATTGACTGTAGACCTTAGCAGTGATATGGAAGTAAACACCATGGGCAACACTCCATCCTGACCTTCAGTTGTCACTTACAGCTGTTGTGGATTTCTGTAGAGGTTTTGTCTACATCAGACCTGCAGTTCTCAGTCTTGCCGTGTTAGTGGTCAGATCCTTTTTCTTATACATAAATCCTCCTGCAAGAACAACACCTTAATGATTCTGTTTCCAACATACCACTTCCATAGTAGTTGAGGGGGAAAAAAAATGCTAGAGAGTGTATTTCCCTTTCTACAATATGAAGAGGGTGGGGGGTTGGTCAGGGTTTTTTTGGTGGTATTTCTTAAAGTTTAGATCCTTAGAGTAGCTGTTGGGTGACCAGTAAGCTCTGTGTATCAGTTCCTCCTCTGCTCTTGGGCAGTGTTGCTTCAAATTAGATATGCTGGTGCAACCTTTTCCAGCAGATTTCTGAGCGCTTGCTCCTGCACTGCTGGAGAAGATGGGTCGGTATGGGAGTGAGCGAGTGAAAGGAACAGAGCAAAAGGCCATTGGTCTCCCTCGGCCTGGCAGTCCTGTAAAAGGGTTTTCTGTAGGAGTTGTGAGACAAGTCTCCATGAAATAGTTTCATTCTTCCTTACCTGTCTGTTGTAGTGTGGATGACTTTTATGCCTTGGTGAGATGGAGCTCTGTGTGCTCTTGTCTAACACTTAAATACGAGAAAAAACTTATTTATGGTGAGGGAACACTGGAAGGGGCTGCCCAGGGAGGTTGTGGAGTCTCCTTCTCTGGAGATATTCAAAACCCGCTTGGACACGTTCCTGTGTGACCTGCTCTAGGTGTTCCTGCTCTGGCAGGGGGATTGGACTAGATGATCTTTCAAGGTCCCTTCCAATCCCTGATATTCTGTGATTCTGTGTAATATAGTTGTTCGTTGCACTTAATGTCAGAGAGCAGCTTGAGTGATGCTGCCCCAGTGAGGGAGAGCAAGCTGGGGCTGAGGGCACCCACAGCGCAGGCAGCACTATGCCCTTCCCAACAGGCTGCTCTGGTCAGGGCTGGGGTGGCGATTGGCAGGGACTACCAACAGTCCCAGTGGAGACAAGGTAACAAATTGGGTCTGTGTTCCAGCAGGCAGCAGCTGAACCTCAAACCCAGTGTCTCCTGTAGGAGATGAGGCCGGGATCTATGACTGGGGTGCCCGGTGCCCATTGCCCCTGCACAGTAAGGGACTCTGCAGGGGACAGGGCTAGCCACAGCCCTCCTGCAGGGACAAGATCAGGGCTGTGCTTGCAGGGAAGTCCTGGGTCCATGTGCAGTCATGGCCAAGACTGGGGCAGGCTGCTAAGGGCAGCTAAGGCCTCTTGGTGGCCCTGGGGCTCTGATCAACAATTTTGCAGATTTCACAGCACCTGTGTAAATAACCCATCCCACAGGCATGTTCAGCTTTAATAGCTAGAACTCATCCCTTAGAGTAATATCAGTACTGTTATTTTCTATTTTCTTCAAGTGTTTG
Organism: Jacana jacana; assembly: GCA_013400555.1. NCBI lineage: Eukaryota > Metazoa > Chordata > Aves > Charadriiformes > Jacanidae > Jacana > Jacana jacana. The sequence goes on from VZTM01036874.1 coordinate 544,901, forward strand.
GATTGTTTGAAGGAAGTGCTTGTAGAATTTTAGAATAGGATGTAGAGAGGGCTAAATATTTTCACAGTTCCTTATTTCTGTCTTTTTGTGTAGATAAAGCAGTGTGATAATTTTTTTAGTTCTCTTGATGAAACAGCACAACCATTGATTTCTTTTGTGCAATATATGGTATGATGATAACCAGTGCATGAAGTGAGATGGGAACTGCTGACTTTAAATGCCACCTGAACTATGAGCTTATCTAAGCATTTAACTCACGTGTTCATTGTTGATTATTTCCTCCCTCCTTACCCCCTTAACTGATAAGGTGACATTGCTTATAGTACTTCATGAAAGTCACTTCTGCACTGGAAGCAGGGCTGTCCCTTACTCCATGGTAGATTGAAGAGCGATAGCACCATCTACCGAGGGCCAAAAGTTTTTCCGAGAAACGGAAAAACTCCCTGACTGAAAGAATATTAAATGTGCTTGACAGAACGATGGGGATTTGACAGTTTGGTTTTGGTGTACTCGCTAAACTGAAGTTTCACTCTTAGCCTAACTCTAGTCTTTTAAGCAAAGTCCATTTAAGAACGATCTAATTTAAGTTCGGATTTGTTTTTTTAGTGAGATGTTATTTTTGTTTTAGTTACTTGTAGTGTCATCTGTAAATCTTTAACACAATGGGGCAACTGTTCACCTACAGTATAGTAGTAATAAGATGTGGGGGTGATGGAGCACCAGGACCAGCATCCTATTTTCTCACAGCTGTAGCAGATTCTTTGGCATTTAATCTGCTAGTGTGAACTTTCCACGGGCAGCATCTGCTTTGTAAGCCCTATGGAGGAAGTGAAATCCAGAGCCATCAGCAGGCATGTAAGTGCATGAGGCTTGGGAAATTCCCACCAAAAACTGTGTGAAGGTACCACAGGTTGTCCAGAAAGACAGCCTTCTGCTTGTAGCATCAGAAGTTGATATAACAATTTGAAAATATCATCAGGTGCCTAGTTTGAGATAAGAAGGTTGTAGTTACATGACAGAATGTAACCAGCCCAAAATGAGGAGGGTTTCAGACGTGAGAGGGGGCTATACCCCAAAGTACTTGGATGGGTGAAACTTACTGAAACAAACAGGCGTTCCACCTTTGGGAAGACTTCAGGGTGACATGGCAGTGAAAGTGTACCAAGTGCCAAAAAGACTTGATAAAAGGAAGAGACCTAATCAGATGTGATGTTCTGCACGATCTTCTGTTTAGGAGCAGAGGTTGCAAACCAAAGATGAAAAACTATACAGCAAATAGGATGCCGTGCATGGTTTTCTTTATTGAATGCCCTGAATTGCTTACTTTAGGGATTGTGTGGTCTAATACTGAATAAGGTGTTTGCCATACATTGCAGAACTACTCTTCTTAAATTTCAGTAAGGTAGTTTTCCATAAAACGTTCTTTCCATCCTTCCATGTATTTGCATTATAAGTGAGAATTATTTTTTCTACTGTGTGATCTCATGTAGGTGTAAGTTGAACACGTTTTGTCCCCCTTGTGTTTTAAGGATGTAGTTCTATAGAGTTACACTTTCAGCGTTCACTGGAAGCAGAGATAAACAGAGATAAATTACATTCCTCCATGTGGCCAGTCAGATGTTTTTACACAGAGATCTTACTTTGAAATGTGATTTCTTTTTCCTTATAATTGTAGCAACTGTAATAGATCCTTTTCCTATGACAAGCCAGCAAAGATTGTGTAGTCTTTATAAAAGTAACAAAGACCACCCCAACCATTGAGAACTTTGGCATTTTTGTGGCTTTTCTCAATTTCATTTGAAATATGCACTTGTCCTATGGAAATCTTTTCTCATTAATTGTGGGCAAAACCTAGCCTTGCTTAGACTGGAAGCAGATCTATTCAAGCTTTTGCTTGGCTTTGAATTTATTAAACTGATAATTGAGCCTATAGTCCAATTATGCAAACAGCATTTCAGTGTGGAACTTTCATCCTGTTTATGACTACTCAAGGTAGGAAAGTTTAAAATATGGAAATGTGGTGGAAAGATGAGGATGTAGATCAGCAAATAAGAGCTTCATTCAAATAAAAGAGAAGAAAATAAGTATAATAACTCATGAAATTGTCACAAAGAACAAATGTAGGACATAGGTGGTGTGGGTGCTCAGACAAGCTTCGCAAATTTTGCTATTCCATCCTCCTCCTGGGGGTTACTGACCTCATCATGGCTGTGAAAGTCACCCTCTCTAGTTCATGATTTGGCATGGGAGCTTGCACTGCATGGGAACTGGAGTTTGCAGAAGCACTCTGGACTCTGAAGAGCAACAGCTGAGATGCCTGCCCGAATGCGCTTCTGCCCACTTCTGTGAAGGCAGAAAGAAGGACCTAGAGGAGTGACGGTGCCTGAGGCTACCACAAATCTCTGCTGAGGAAATGTGAATCAAAGCTCCAGCTTTCCCTCTGTCACCAGGATCTAAGAATGTGATCACAATGGCAACCAGTGAATCCTAACAGCTTAAAAATGCAGAAACATAATCTTCAGTGAGATGTTTCCCGTATCTCTTCATTTCTCCAGGGAAAGTCCATTTAGTTAAATGTTGGGGAAAGGGCAGTGATCATTAACAGAAGCCACTCATTTGCAGAGTAGAGGGATGCTGAAACCATGGCAAGTCACTTTATTTTTGTTTCTATACACATTGGTTTGTGCAAAAGGGTTTCTGAGAAGAGGTCCCATCAGCGTTACAATAACAAGTAAATTCTGGCCTGACTCAAGTAAATTGAAGGCCTGACTCAAACCCAAATGAAACTGAAAGTAATCTCTCTGCAGATCTTACTGGAGGTAGGCAAGATTGTTTGAAGTGTAGCTGTATAAAATTTTTAATTTTGTATGGGTTATGTGTGAATAAAAAAATTTAAGCTAGAACTATTTTTGAAATAGCTTTTGTAATGAATACTAGGTCTTCAGCCAGGGGATCGAATGCAAATACATCTCATCTCCAGCTGCAGAGTAGTTGAAATGTGGAGTCCCTAACCCTACATGCACGCTTTGAACACTTTTTTTCTTTCTGCTGACAGCCTTTTAGCAGCATCCCCCCCAGGAGGCTTATATTAGAAAGCCTAATCTATCTTCTGATTGGTGAGTTCCAGGATATTTAAAGAAGTGCTGAAAGAAGCAGATTGCAGCTGTACACCTTGTCCTGAATCAATTTCTGAGTCCTGTGTGCTGTTTGCTAGTGAAGCCCTGCTTCTCCTTATTTTAGGATGGAGCTAAATATCCTGTGTGCTAGAACGTAGAGAGTTCCTTTACTTAGTGCCTCCTTGGTCTGCCTCCCTCTTTTCTGCCTACACCCTCTAGCCATGAGCCACCCACTTCCTTGCAGAACAAACCCATCCAAATCAACTCCAACTCAAGGGATTCCCCACTGGGACATCTGTCTGAGTTCCTTCTTTCCCAGCTTCATGGCATACGTGACTGCACAAAAGTCATATGAGGAGAGGCTGAGGGAACTGGGCATGTTTAGTTTGGAGAAGGGGAGGCTGAGGGGAGACCTCCTTGCCCTCTACAACTACCTGAAAGGAGGTTGTAGAGAAGTGGGTGCTGGTCTCTTCTCCCAACTGAATAATAACAGAATCAGAGGAAATGGTCTGAAGGAGCAGCAGGAGTGGTTCAGATTAGATATTAGGAAGGATTACTTTACTGAAAGAGTGGTCAGGCACTGGGACAGCCTGCCCAGGGAGGTGGGTGAGTGACCATCCCTGGAGGTGTTTTAAAAACTAGTTGCAGCACTTCAGGACATGCTATAGTGGCTGAGATTGTACGGTGTGGGTTGTGTTTATGTGTATGGTTGGGCTCAGTGATCTCAGAGATCTTTTCCAACTTTACAATTCCGTGATTCTGTGAAAAGCACAGGGGGTTTTGAATGCTGAGCCCTTTTTTGTCTTTAAGTCCTTTCTGCTAACTTGGAAAGGTCAGCTGGAAGAGCTGTTGTTTAAGCAAATACAGCTTAGGGAGTGGTGACTCAGACATTTGTATTGTCTGGTATCTCCTGACTTGCATCAGAAATGGAAGAACAATAGCAGAGTCTGACTCCCAGGGGACTCTGTGGGTTTGGTTTTTGTTTTGTTTTTAATAAAACCAAAAACATTTGTTGGTGTTTGGAATGTCTTAGGATATTACACCGAGATCATATATTTCAGCTGAGCTTTAGTAGGCCTTTGGACTGGAAAAACTGCACACAGAAAAAAGGAATTGTTCTGTGCAAAAAAGAAGAACATTTTTTTATGTCTGCAAAAGGCGTTGTATTTTGTATGTGATTTCATGTTCTGAAGTGCATTGTGAATGTGACTGAAAATATACTGTAAAGGACTGTGTAGAGAGATATAACCTCAAAGAAGCTATGTAAGAGAATTTTCTTTAAGAGAGAAAATTTCATGAAAGGGAAAATAAAGTATCTCCAAGCCTCTGTCTTGAAAACAATACAAGTGTTAGACGATGCTTCATTTTTGTATGTCCTAGCTATCCCTTTCACTAAAAAGAAAAATTGATTCAAACCTTTTCTGCATTTAAAAACACAGTGTTTCAACAATATGTAATAGGTTCAGGCTTCTTGTAGCCCATCGCCGAAGTCTGTATTCTGATGTGCTGTAGAAGGGAATTAATCAACTCACAGGGTTTTTTTTCTTTTTCCTTCCAACATTCATATGACATTTCCTGTGAGACAGTGAATCCTCCTATCTGTGCGTGCCATAAAACAAATATTGGAATTGTAGGTCATTTTAAAGAAATCCTTTCAAAGGAAAGTGCTTTAATTAACATTTAGTTTTATTTGCAAAGGAACCTTGAAGATCCTTTATATCAGAATATAGGTCGCAGCTCCCAAAGAATACCAATGATGTACTGTAAACTATGCTATTGAAATATTAGCGTCAGACTCCCAGGCATATTAAATTGTCATGATTGTGAAGCACTAATTATTTCTATTAATTTCTATTAGGATAATGCGTAGTGACTACAGCAGAGGTCTGAGCCTGCTGTAGAAAGGGAGGGATGCGCAGAAGAGCACTTGCAACCCGAGCGGGTGAGGAGCAGCATTGCTGGCCCAGCCGCAGAGGGGGAGCAGGGGCACGGGCGCTGCGTCTTGCCAAGGGTCACTCTGAAGCCTGTTGCAAGGCTTAGCCTGGAAGCCCAGGAGTCTTCAGCCAGTGTCCTGGGAGGGGAAAATTGCTAGAGTGCCTTGATTGCTTTTGTCATAGAATCATGGAATCGTCTAGTTTGGAAAAGACCTTTTGGGTTATTGAGTCCAACCACCAACCTAACACTGACAAAACCCATCAATAAACCATATTTCTAAGCACTACGTCTATGTGTCTCTTATATACCTCCAGGGATGACAATTCCACCACTTCCTTGGGCAGCCTCTTCCAATGTTTGATAACCCTTTCAGTGAAAAAAAATTTCCTAATATCTAATCTAAACCTTCCCTGGCACCTCAGAGGGCCATTTCCTCTTGTCTTATTGCTGACAATAAAACTGACCGCCACCTTGCTACAGCCTCCCTTCAGGTGGTTGAAGAGAGCAATAAGGTCTCCCCTCAGCCTCCTTCTCTCCAGGCTAAACAATCCCAGTTCCCTCAGCCGCTCTTCATAAGACTTGTGCTCTAGGCCCTTCACCAACGTCGTTGCCATTCTTTGGACATGCTCCAGCACCTCAATGTTGTTTCTTTAGTGAGGGTCCCAAAACTGGACATAGTGTTTGAGGTGGAGCTTCACTAAGGGGACATGCACTTCTATTGTCCTGCTGGTCACACTACTACTGATATAGGCCAGGATGCTGTTGGTCTTCTTGGCCACCTGGGCAAGAAGCAATGATAATTGGCAGTCATTAGAAGCAGTATGAAAGGTACAGGTGGAGCTGAACAAAAACCTGTAGTGTCCCTGATGTGTGGCTTTCCCTGCCACTGCATCACCATGGAGTACAGTGGCCTCAGCCAGGCTGTGCTGGGAGAGGGCCCTGTTGGGGCGTTGCCCATGCACACCTGCTTGCTCCTACACATGGAGTGTGGAGCATGAAGTCCATGGAAGGAGCCCTGGATTCCTCCCACACTGCCTGACCAGAGCAGAGCCACTGAGGGGTTTTTTTTTTCCAGTGTGTGCATGGAAGACTGGAAGCTGCGTGGGTTTCTTTCCTCAGGTGTTAGAGATAGAAAGGGGAAAAGTAATGAAAATCTGCTAAAGACTGAATATAATGGAATTCCTTATATTTTCCCCATCTTCTCTAACCCCCTGGAGCATATGAATTCATTGGCAAGATAAGCCACATACTTTATGCACTTGGCCACACAATCTTGGTTTGTATCCAGGGGACTTTACAGGTGTAAAATTAACCACAGGAGAGCTCTTCTGTTGTTCACTGACTGCAGAGCAAACATATGGAGGACTACAACTGAAAAATAATTAAACCAATATTTGAGTACGCACCCGCTCCCTTTTTTTATATGTACAACACATGTAAACCCATCCTCTTTTGTGTTTCATTATTTTAATAAGGAAGAGCAAAACTTTCTTGTTTAAAACATAGTTTTCTCTGTGAAATAGTACCTTCTAGAGATAATCTGTGTGTGCTGAGAGCACAGCAGTGTCCAAAAATGCACACAAAAGAAAGATTTTATTGCTTGGCATGACCAACAGAATACCTTGGAATGATCCTGCGAAAATACTATGGCAGACTTCTCTAACTTGGCTGCCAGTGCCTTTCAATAGCATATCTCTTAAAAAAATAAATCTGGATTTAACTGATATAAAAGGTCATGGTCTATCAGCTGCAATAAAATGCTTTTAAACCTGTCCCAACACACACGCATACAGTAAACCAGGGATGTTTCTTCTGAGACTTTCTTCTATCTGGTACAGAAAATAGATTTTAAAGCTTGCATAGACACATGCTTACTCAGCAGACTGGAGTGGTTCCAGATTAAGTGGTTTTTTAATTAAAAAAAAATTATCTCCCTAATTATATCTTTTTCCTCAAGAGACAGGAACAGCTGCAAAGGTGCCATTCTGATTTCTCTGATAAATAGCCTGCATTTTATTTACTTATTAAGACCATTTAGCACTACTGAAAGGTGCCAGTTTGAGAGCTGTAGAGCATCCAATTTATTTGTTTGGGGTTTTTTTAAGTGGCCAGAACAACTGTGGCACAAGCAGCTGCATTATTAACTTCCCCACTGTGCCTGGCATCTCATAAAAATAAAAATTAAAAAAAAAAAAAAAGAGGTGGATTCACTCAAATTTTTCCTTCAAGTGGGAGGTGTGGTAGAGTGACTAAAACGTGGGTGCCATCAAAGGGAGAAGGAAAGGAGGAGTAATAGGGGCAGCAATGTGCAGGGCAGAGAGTGTGGATGGACAAAGAGAGATGAAGTGAAGAATTACTGAGGAAGGCTCCTCCAGGGAGGAGGGAGAGGACCACACAGCAGCTAGATGTGTACAGTGAGATGGCAGATCTACTCCCATCACAGACACTAACCTGGTTGTCTCAGTTTTCCCCCACCAAAACTGTTTTTCTCTCACCTGAATAAAAGCAAATCTTGCTTTCCTCCTTTCTGACAGCACTGTGTATTTGATTGAAGGTCTAGAATATCATGTTGCTGTTAAAATAGATTAATGTGCGTATATATCATTGTGTTTGTGTGCATAGTGACTGAGGATTTCTGCCCCACAGTTTGCCATCATAAATTAAAATGCAACTGCTCCAAACTGTTATGGTGATTGCTGGGGGGGACACACATTTCATAGCAGTTACATCTGCAAATATGGTATGTGTTATGTCCTAGGAGTTCTTACTTTTTCTAAAGCAGCAAACAAAAAGAAACTTACAATACAAACCACTGCCTGGTTACAAATATGAAACCCATTACCTCAATTAGTAGCAGAAAAAGAAACAGTTGGGTCCATATTTGGCACCATTATCAAATCTGCTTCTTATGTTTATGCAGCCAGTTTAATCCAGGGCCCCTCCACCAGTCTGCACGCCTGTGAGCATGCATGTATGCGCACAGGCAGAGACAAAATACCTATCAATTATTTGCACATAGAGGTAGAACAGGTTAGCATTATTTCAATAGGGTGCAGGCACACACAAATAGGCTACATGTAAAATTTCATGCAGAAAAGTTCTGGCTTTTTGGAGATCGACCTCTCAAAACTATTCCCTTGGCCCAACTCCCTGCTGTGGACATCAGCAGGAGCAGGTTTACAGCTCAGCTGTAGCTGAGTACAGGTTTGCAGCAGCTTACAGCTCTCCTTTCGCCTGGATTTAATTTGCACTGCCAGCCATGGCGGCACAGGACGGTGCTGGGTTAGGTGAGTTTAAAGCCCAGGAAGGGGTCAGGCTGGTACAGCTGCTTGCAGCCTGGGCTGGTGCCAGCACATTGCTCGGGTGAAGGCCAGGTAGGTTAAACAAACCCCACAGCTCCACATCAGCTGTATCCCTGACTAGGGTACACAGACATCACAGACCTGGGGCTAAAATCTGTCCCCTGTCAGCTGTGTGAATTGAAACCCCCATTCCTGAGGTTTTCCCAGGGTTCTATTGCTGGCCCCTGTGCCTGTGGCCCCCTTCCTTTGCTCAGGGTAGCTTCTGGATGGAATCACTGTGAATTGCTTCATTTTCCTCTTCCATTGTCTGTGGTGGGGGGAGATGACAAAATATCTTTGAGACAGCGATGCTAGAGATGATCTCAGAGTACAAGTGGAAAAAAGGCAGGAGCAGGAAGCAATCTGAGGAGGAGAAAGAGGGCTAGGCAGCACTGTCTCAGCCTCAGAGCAGGAGCTGTAAGGACATCAGGCTGTAAGGACAGGGGCAAAAAAAGCAAATCTTGCACCATCCCTCCCTGGATCTAAGGGGCTGGTGCTGAGCTCAAGGTTTCTTCACAATGCAGCAGCTGGGCAACACCTGCAGGCAGTTTATTTAAGTCGTTACTGGATTATTTTGGGAATCTGACTGGATGCCAGGCTGGCTGCTTCTGAGGAAGTAAATACTTAAAACGTTGAAGTGTTTTGCCTAAGCTGTGTGTGCTGGCAAGGAGAAAAAAAATAATAAAACAAAGCAAAGTGTGCGGTCAACAACAGCCAGCGAGACTGGAATGTGGAGCTCATAAAAACAAGAGACTCCCAAAGCACAGTGGAGCAGAGCAGCCCCTGCCCAGGCTTCCCTGCTGGGATACATTGCTGCAGCCCGCTTGCTCTCAGCTCAGGCATCCCCCTACGTAGCTGCCCTGAATGACACTCTGAGGTGCCACACATACAAAAGCAGCAGACACCTGCTCATCATGAAACCCAGCTAGTGATTTTAGAGGACAGAGGAAAATAGGGGTGATTTCCCATCTGAGTGGGAAATTATAGCTTTTAGAGCCTGAGTAGCATGCTGAGAGCGGACACCCTGGTCACTATCAAGCAACAGGGCAGTTCTGAGATGAATGACGGGGTCATAGGTCCCAGGTTAGATCAGCCAAAATTAAAGCTTCTAGCGTTAACAGGACAAGACAAATCTAATGAGCAGGACTGGTCAGATTTTAGCAGGCCATTTGGAGATTCTTAAAAGTCATCTTGGATATGGAACACCCACTTTTGACATTGTCACGAGAGAAGAGTAGCATTTATGATCCTCAAGGGAAGCTGGTTTGAATCAACTTAAGGACAAGGACCTGGATGCATGCAGCTGAGCCAGGGAAAGATGCACCAGTAAAGGACTGACAGAGGAACAGCTGGTTAAAATAATCCTTCCAGCTGAAAGACTGCTTTTTCCAGGAGCACATTTGTTGGCAAAGGAAAGTCCAGCCCTTCTGGCCATGGTCTGAGATTAAACGATACAGATGGCGAAGAGAAACTATATGGAGTCAGATCAGGTGTTGTATCAGCCACTGAAAAGCTCTTAGTGTCAAAGTGTCTGGAAATAGCGGAGGAAAGAAGATTGGAGGAACCTATGTCTGTCGTCCACAGCTTTTGGGGGCAAAAAGGTAGGTTTTGGGGCACATTTACACATAGCTTTTCTTGGACCTTACAAAACCCAAACAAGCAAAAGCTCCCCATGGTGGTGTGGCCACAGAAGCAATGTCCCTTCCTGCACCTCTAGAAAAGCAGTCCCACAGAAGGCAGCTACCCTCCCATCCGGTATTTAAATCCCTTGCCTTTGGTATCAAACGTCTAATGGCAGCAGGCAGGACTTTCTGCCTGCAGACCTTATCATAACCCACCAAGTCACAACATCTTCTGGCGGCAGGGGGCGTCCTCAGCTCAGCTGGGAAGCTCTCTGTGGCCTAGGGAAGCTGTGGGGCTTACTCATGGCCACACGGCAAGTCAGCAGTGGAATGATATGACACCACATGAGGAGAGATGAGGTCCCACTGCAGTCCTGAAACTTCCTGTACCAACACCATTATGCAGCTGTCATGGTTTCGGCTGGGATGTTTGAGGGATTGGAGCATCTCCCTTATGAGGAAAGGCTGAGAGAACTGGGACTCTTTAGCCTGGTGAAGAGAAGACTGAGAGGGGACCTTAGTAATGTTTACAAGTATCTAAAGGGTGAGCTGAAGGAGGATGAAGCTGAACTCTTCTCAGTGGTTCACAGTGACAGGATGAGGGGCAATGGGCACCACTTGGAACATAGGGAGTTCCATTCAAATAGAAAAACTTCTTTAGGGTGGTGGTGACAGTGCACTGGAACAGGCTGCCAAGGGAGGCTATGGAGTCCCCATCACTGGAGATTTTCAAGACCTGCCTGGATGCAGTCCTGAGTAATGCACTCTAGGCAACCCTGCTTTAGCAGCGAAATTGCACTAGATGATCTCTAGAGGTCCTTTCCAACTCTGACAATTCCCTGATTCCATGCTTCCATGGGATGAGGTTGACTTTCTTGCTAGCAGCTGGTACAGTGCTCTGTTTTGGATTTGGGATGAGAATAGTGTTGGTAGCGCACTAATGTTTTCAGTTGTTGCTAAGCAGTCAAGGTCTTTTCTGTTCCTCACACCGCCCACCAGCAAGGAGGCTAGGGGTGCAGAAGAAGTTGGGAGGAGACACATGCAGGACAGCTGAACCCAACTGACCAAAGAGATATTCCATACCGTATGGTATATATGGCATTGTGCTCAGTATATAAAGCTGGGGGAAGAAGAAGGAAGGGGGAGGCGCTTGGAATTAAGGCATTTGTCTTCCCAAGTAACCGTTACGTGTGATGGAGCCCAGCTTTCCTGGAGATGGCCGAACACATGCCTACCAATGGGAAGCAGTGAATGAATCCCTTGTTTTGCTTGGCTTGCGTGCACAGCTTTTGCTCTACTTATTAAACTGTCTTTTTCCTTGCTTTTACTCTTCTGATTCTCCCCCCTACCCCAGCTGTGGGGGAGTGAGCGAGCAGCTGCATGGTCCTAGTTGCTGGCTGTGGTTAAACCACAGCAGCAGCGCAGCAGCCATTTCAGTGACCTCCTCTTTGCATACTGTGCTTGTAAATGTCGCCATCCAGGGCTGTGACAGAAGTGGGTTTGCCTAGTTGAGCAGAAAGCACTGTTAAAATCACAGCCTGGCTGCTTCAGGATCCTGCCTCCAGCAAGCTTTGCTTTCTGTTTGCTCCTCCTGGGAGCTGCACTGCTTGTGCCTGACTCAGGAAGACAGATTCTCCATCCCCTGAAAACAGATTTAGAGCCAGGAGCTGCTGCATGCTCCCTCCCCATTCCCTCTTGCTAGCTCATGGCAAGCTCTGCCCCTGCTCCAGAGCTCCGTGGTCATGCCAGCCCCCCAGAGCTGCAGTATCTTCATGCTCAGTAATGCACAGGCCATGTGTCCACGGGGGGATACCAATAAGCTCTGACCTATTTCCCTAACACCCTCAGATCTGTGGGTAGGAAGGATTTCCTCTATCTCTCCTGCTGAACCTCAGATTGCTGGTTTTTCATGGCACTGCTGATGCTTGTTTATATGAAACGGAAGACAGAGTTTCCTCTTCCCCATTTTGCTACTGGTTTCTAAGCCTTTTGCACTTTATCTTAGCTCAGGAGGACAAGATCACTCCAGCGTTGTGTCATCTGTTATGCCTCTCTTCACCAATGTCATTTGGATAGAAATTATCTCCTGTTAAAATGAAAGGTGAAGCTGGGAAAGAATGCAGGCTGTTAAATATAGTGTCCAGAGCCTTGCCATGCCTGCTGCAATGCTTCCGCAAACATGGCTGTCCCTCCAGGCCCACCAGCAAAGTTTAGGCCCTTCTTCCCTACTGGGAGTGGGATCATCTGAGAATGTCACAGCACAAGAAGCACAAGCCCTGCCATGTGGAAAGGGTTAGTTGTTGCCTTTGCAGATAGGCACAGAGCAATTAATCAGAATATCTTTCATTTTCTGTTATGGAGCCCTGGTAATGTAATTGCCAAAGAACAACTGTTAGATTTGTAGTGAGCTCCTGTGCGGTTCATTCAGTCTTCAGAAGATTTAAATGGATCTTTCTCATGTCAGCACAGGGAGGACTACACATGTGTTGGTCTTGAGGAAAAGATGGTGACACCAGCAGTGGTAGGAAGCGTGACAGTAACAGGGCCACCTCTTTCACACTCTGCTGCCAGCAAACATAGAATAATAGAATCATAGAATTAGGCTGGAAGGGAATTTTAAGATCATCTAGTCCAACCATCAACCTAACAGTGATTAAAAAGACAAAAAAAAAACAAAGAAAAAAACCCCACCACAACCCAAACCCTAAACACACTAAACTGTGTCACTGAGCACTATGTCAACCTGTCTTTTAAATACCTCCAGGAATGGTGCCTCAACCACTTCCCTGGGCAGCCCATTCCGATGCTTAATAACCCTTTCAGTGTAAAATGAATTTTTCCCTACTGTCCAATCTGAACCTCCCCTGGTGCAATTTGAGGCCATTTCCTCTTGTCCTATCGCCTGTGACTTGGGAGAAGAGACCAACCCCCACCACTCTACAACCTACTTTCAGGAATTTGTAGAGAGCAATAAGGTCTCCCCTCAGCCTCCTTTTCCTCCAGGCTGAACAACCCCAGCTCTCTCAGCTTCTCCTCATCAGGCTTACTCTCCAGACTCCTCACCAGCTTTTTTGCCCTTCTCTGGACCCACCCCAGCACCTCAATGCCTTTTTTTGTGGTAAGGGGCCCCAAACTGGACACAGTACTTGAGATGGGGCCTCACCAGTGCCAAGTAGAGGGGAACAAACACCTCCCGAGTCCTACTCACCACAATATTCCTGATACAGTAACCAGGATGCTGTTAGCCTTCCTGGCCACCTGAGCATACTGCTGGCTCTTGTTCAGCTGACAGTCAGCCAACACCCCAAAGTCCTTTTCTGCCAGGCAGCTCTCCAGCCACTCTTCCCCAAGCCTGTAGTGCTGCATGGAGTTGTTGTGACCCAAGTGCAGAACCCGGCACTTGGCCTCATTGAACTTCATCCCATTGGCCTCAGCCCATCGATCCAGCCTGTCCAGATCCCTCTGTAAAGCCCTTCTACCATCAAGCAGGTCGACACTCCCAACTAGTTTGGTGTCATCTGCAAGCTTACTAAGGGTGCACTTGATCCCCTTATCCAGATCATTGATAAAGATGTTAAAGAGAACCAGCCCCAATATGGTTTAAACCAACATGGATTAGACAAGGACAGAAGTTTCTGATGGGCACAGCCTGCACAGACATGGGCACTACTTGTTTGGGTGCCTCTGTGTTAGCTGAGCTCCTTGAGTAAACTTTCATCCTGTCCTTAAGTGCTGTGCATTTGAAAGTGTGGCGTCTCAGTGCTGCCTGAGTAAATGCAATGTGTTTAAATCAGATGCATAGTACGCAGTCACCTTTCTTGATCGGAGGGTTTCCCTTAAGCTTATTCTTGAAATCTGCAGTTGTGAGCCTGCTTCAGCCACCCATGCACTCTGCAATAGTCAGCAAAATGTGTTCAGATTTAGTATCAACAGCTCTTGTCGTAACACTCCTTCGGAGCAAAGCTGAGCAATGGGAAGAAGAGGGAAAATCTGCTCAGTCATGATGGTTCATGTCCTGTCCTTTAGCAGTTCAGCAGAGCACAAAATACCCATTTCTTCAGTGAGGAAAGGGGTAATGAAGCAGATGCAGGAGTAGGAATCCAAGCTGGAATGGGGCCTTGAGATGTTAGAGCACTTTGCAAATAAATCAATGCACCAATAAGTCATTCCCACCATCAGACTCTCTCTCCCACAAATCTCCCTTGTCTTAAAACTGAAGCCACTTCTCCCCTCTCTGAAATTAGCATGTTGTTACCTGCACAAAACTTTAGGTCTTGATTTCACAATATGCTTTCCTATTTCAAATTTATATTTCTTGGTTGCACCAGCACAAAAAGATGGCTTGCTATTGCTGCTGCAACTTTAACAAAATGCTCCTTCATATGCAAGAAAATCCTATGATTTGGAGGCTAGGAAAATCCACTTACCCATGACATCTTTCCTGAGCAAAATGAGAGTAGAAAGCATCTGCAATGATAATGTTCTTCTGAGGCCTGACTGCATGCACAAAGGTATGCAGAAGACCTGCTGTGTCCCCTGTGGGTTGACACTTGGACCCTCTGTCAGTGACACTAGCTTCCTCCTCTGAGTCACCATGGTTAGTGACTACAACATGCTAATTTAGTCAGTCTTGGTCTGTGTAAACTCAGTTTTTCCATTAAACTGGCAATGAGTTGGCACAACTTACTTTTTGTCTCCATCTTAAGACAAGACAATGAAGCTACAGAGCACACAATAGTGTTTTTTTGCTGTGGGGAAACATTGTTTCCTGAAGAACCAGTGCTTTGTTTAGAAGCAGCTTTATTTAAAAGGATGTCATGGGAATTAACCCCACCTTTTTGTCATTTCTAGTGGCAGCATATCCAGGGTCCTGCAATGAGAGAGTGGAGATGAGATCCTTTTTTACCTAAGAGGTGCATAAAGACCGAACTCTCACTCCATCCCTGAAATACTGTATCAGACCAAAGGTTTATCTGGTTCAAGACCTGGTCATCCTCTGTGTCCAGAAGCAAACACCCAGGAAGAGCATGCAGAAAAGAGCCAGTGCAGTGTCACCTGTGTTGGCCACACCTTTTCAGTCTCCACCAGCCAGCTATTGCAAGACTTCTCAAGCTGGAGGTTGTGTTTGTGATTCAGTTTCACAGACTACTGATAGACTCCCCCTCGGGAACTTTTCTAATCCCCTTTTCAGTTGCTTTGAGCCATTTATGGCAATGAGTTACACAGCTGTAATTCTGCACAGTATGAAACCAGCTGCTTCTCTGTGTTGGCTTTCAAATCTGCTGCCTGTTTCCATCATGGGGTGCCTCCTAACTCTTGTGGTAAGAGAACAAAAGTTGCTGCTTGCCCACCTTCCCCAGGCCATCTGCAGTTATATAGCCCTCAGGCATAAATTGCCTTCCTCGTCTCGGTTACTGCTGTAGGGGAACAGAGGAATCTTCCTCCCTTTATTCCTCCTATATGTGTAAGAGGTCCTGTTTCCAGATCTTCCACTTTATCCTTCTCTCTACCTTCTCCGGTTCCTGTACATCCTTTTTGGAAAAGACTGACCGGAACTGCATACAGTAACCATGATGTGCGTGTTCTATTGATTTCTGCACCGACATTGCTTCCTTTTTTCCTCCTGAAAATGTACAGCACAATAGCAATGCTAATTATTCTGCCCTGCCTCAGAAATGTGTATTTCTCAGGCTGCTGCAAGCTAATCTTCTGAGGTAAGTGGGTAATTTGTCCTCCAGTGCCTGTTCGTTCACTGAGGTCGTTCAAGGAAGTTGGTCCTGGAAGAAGAAGTTGCAAGTTTGTGATGTTGGTACACGCTCCCTGGACACTTAATTTGTAATAACAAGTCACTGAGGAGGTTGTCAGATGGCGGTAATTCCATGTGCTACAAAGCAAGCTGACCTCAAAAGCATCATCAAAAATCAGTGGAACAGTTTTGTCTCCAGCCATAGCCCAGAGGACCTCCAGGATTTACACGGTGTTTTCAAAAGCTAAAAAACTCTGACCTTTCTCAGGAAGGTGCTTGAAATTTCCTGAAGAAATTTCAAATCTTTCTGTTAATAAATTTAGCCTAAATCCAGCTCAGTAAAACATTAAGTATTCAACATCTGCTGAACATGAGGAACTACTAAGAATGCTAAAAATGTGTAATCCCATTCCTATTTAGGTCTTTATTCATTGTGGCAATTAAATATGTGCATTAGTGCTCTGCTGCATTAGGATCTAAGTACCTGCATGCAATTAAACGCTGTGCTGAACTGGGTCCCAGAGCCAACATTGCTCTACAGGATCTTAACCTATATTTCTGTCGACTGTGCACCTCGGTTTAGTGCGGAGAATATTTATTACTTTAACAGATATTTTTCCATGAAGCAGGATGTACTCTAAAATATGTCACACGTGCTATTTTAATGATTCCAGCTTGCAGAATTACTTTGTGATAGGAATAATTAATAAGGTTTTACATATACATATATAAAAAAATAAGGCTTGATTAACCACTTCAAGACCACTCCAGGCAGCAGCATGTTTGCAGGTTTGGCTATGAATGCATCACAACGCGCTGGGGATATACGTACAGTAAGCTAATCAGAGTTTCATAGTGTTTTACGTATATATGTACATGAGATATATTACAAAGAACACCCAAAAAGCAGGACAGAAGCATTTTAAAATCTCAGCTAATCAAATCCATTGCACTTTTGAGCTAATATAGTCTGACCATTAAGACTTACAACAATGCAAAGGTTTCAAGAGGCAAAACAAACCCTGCTGTTCACACTGGTACCCCCAGCTATCACTGGTTTCATTTTGGGTTTGCATTATGAGCTTATTTAGCCAGAAATATTTCTTTCAGCAGCAGCATCTGCAGCGTATTGAATATTGGACCATGGTGCCATCCATTCTGCTTTCATCCAGTTGAATTGCTGGAGTGACTGATATGCAAAGAAGTCCCAGGACTTGCCACGGCCACGCAATGAGTTAGTGGCCCAGCTGTTTTAAAAAAGAGAATAGTTTTCCTCTCTCTTTGTTTTAATAACTGTATTGCAAGGCATCCTTTATGCACATTAGATTATTTATCTTTTTCAAAAGGGACGAGTCTTCATGGATACCACTTACACTTACACTTCATCACTTTTCCTTGTGAAAAAAATCTACCTTAGGAATTACTAGTAATTATTTTTCTTCTTGTTCTATGAAGTCAGTGGACAGAATAAGCAAAATATATGAATTTTCTTTGGCACACCACCCCCACCCCCAAACTGTTGTCAGCGTTGTCTATTATACAACCCTTTTTTCTCTCTCACTTTGCAGACCTGATGTTACTGTCTTCAGAAGATTTTTTTCTGCAAGACCTGAGAGTTTTTAAGATCAGCCTACATGGTAGTTTCATTAAATCATTGCACGACATCTGCTCATGCCTTGTAACTACCCAGCCATTTAATTCTAAAGCTTTTTGCTTGATTTCTTGTATGATTTTTATTATTATTATTATTACTACTGCTACTACTATTGTTATTATTGTTATTGTTGTTGTTGATGTTATGTCTAAGTGGAAGCCAGAATGTTGTTCCATTCTTGGGTCTTGTGTCTTTGCCTTTTAAATTCAAATTTTTTAAATGAAGCTGGAATTCCACAGAGGTGACAGATTCATACCAATGGATAACAGGGTTTGCATCCTTGGAAATATAGCAGCAGGAGTACAAAACACCATGTGCTGACACACCAAAGTGCTCAGACTTAATAATCTGATAATGCCTCAAGAGACCTGAGGATACCCACAAACAGAGTATGGTTGGATTTTTTTCCCCCAAAGTTCACTGGCTTCTTAGGACACTGGGTTATTTTTTCATCTTTCCAAGGTAGATTTTATCAAAATTCGTCAAATATCATCAGGAATTGAGTACAGCTGCAGAATACGTATGTGAGCTTGGGGTCTGACCCATCTTGTATTGCTCCTTTGCAGGACCAGCCCTGCTCACCTCTGTCTTCACTCAGTGGTAGGGTCACCTTTGCTCCCTCCTCAGTTGTGTTGGCAGCGGCTTACTCCCAAGGACAGTAAGAAACAGGTGAAATTTAAAATGGATTTTTCACTTGAAAGAGTCCAGTGAGCAGGTATTAAATTATTCTGAGCTGCTTGGTCATTGATATTTTGGGTTACAGTGACCGAACACTTTACTTGTTAATACTGTAACAAGTAGTGGTGCTTGCACACAAGCTGGCAGAAATGGGCTCACCCAGTGTGCTTTGTCTCACATAACATCTCACATTTCTAGTCTCTCGCTGGCTTTCATGGGAGTATATGAATAAATAAAATTAATTTTTTTCTTCTTCTTTTTACTCCCACTCTGTTCACCAGATGTGCAAACCCATCCTGGGCTTGAGTTTCCAACTGGGGTTCCTTTATTTGTTTATTGACTTACCCTCAGTACTCTGGGTTCCCTCAGGGGTTCTTGGGTGATCCTGGGTTCACTTAGAGCCCTATAGCCCATGGTCCCCAGGGGGTGTTTGCACTCACGTGATGGGTGGGTGTGGAGTTGGAAATAGGTTCATGCCCGTGGGGCTCAGTACATCCCCGGTGATGCATAAAGTGGACTAGAGCCGGTCACTCTCCCTGGCTGTTTGGGAGTACTTGGCATAGCTAGCAGAAATTAGCACAACTGAGATCATATACATTTTCATTAATCATCGTGAGCCTTAAATAAAAGCAGCACTGCTGGCAGCTCTGATTAAGAGCTTTCCATTGATCATAAAAGCCTAACACTAAAACAAATTGTTTAATGTTGAAGGATTGAGATAACAGCCAAATAATTTGATTTATCACAAAACCAAGACATAAAAAAGAAAGACAATATTTCAAAATAAGAATGCTAGATTCTCCGTGGCAGACCCTGAGCTAACTTTGGGCAGACCAGGAAAAAACCTCCATAGCCAAGTCTGCATCACAGTACAGGGTGCTCACAGGGTGCTCACAGCCCCTCAGTATTTGATGGGTGCCTTGGCCAGCAATAATGTAGAGGAAGGAGGTTTGAGATGCCTTATCTTTGCCCAGTAGGTCCACTCCTCTCTTCTGTATGTGTGTGTACTTTCACGTGCCCTCACTATAATAGATAGGCATTTTTATACAAAGCAAGAAAATGAATAGAAATATTATTTCTTTTGAATGGAATTCACCTTGCCTTGTCACTTCAGCCATCTGAAAGCTGGGCACTCAGTCTAGTTATTTATATTTAATAGTCTCTATTGTTACTGGAAGAAGAGAAAGCAGCTCCTTGGTGAACACATATTTGAGGGGATCTGAGCCACATTCTGGAGGTGCCTGTTTCTGTTCACTGTCTAGACAGAGAGCCAAGACTCCCAGGTTAGATTAAACACCAAGTTTTTACAGTGTTAGATACAGATATTCCTATGTGTGTGTACAGGATGATAGAAAGAGTCTCATCTTTAGACTCCGCTGAGCCCCCAGAACTCATTCACAAGAAATAATCTACCATTCTGGTGTGTACTGGGTACCATCCCAGGTACAAAATGCGCTTGCAAATCCTACACCACTTTTTTGATAATGTGTAAAAAACCAGATCCCTTCTTCTGATGTCCATTCTGACTGCATTCATGCTGCTCAGCAACGTGATTTTTTTTCAGGATGGTGGACTCCTTGGAAGGGTTTTGGCTATTCATCATCAGTCCTGTAGTCTCTGAGAAAAAGAGAATAGGAGGTGGGGGACGAGTCATTTGGAAGAAATGAGACATAATCCAAACTTCTCTATGCCTACTTAGCTACCGAAATGGCTGCTCTGTCTCTGGTAGCAGCTAAGCATCTATCAAGCTACCCTGCTCTAGCCATAGCTTACTCAGTGGCCAGCCAACTGCAATCTGGGCAGTGGAGCTTAAGGCAACCCTTGCCTATGAACTGTGTGAGCTGTACAGAAAGAGTTGGAAGAAGCCCAAAGACTAGCCAGTTCCTTCACTTGTCTATCAGAGACAATACTTGCCTCTGGGTGGGCAGAAGTTTGCAAAGCAAGTGTGGTGTCTAAATGTATGTACCAAGCATGAGAGCATATGCTCTGAGCATAAGACATGCTCAGGGAGTGTGTGTCCAAGTCATCAGGGCCTAGGGTACAGGAACTCTCACTTGGGGCATGTGTGCAAGTGACATACTCCTAACCTTCATTACCTTAAAGTTGTTTCCGTGTGCCTTTTTCATAAATGTGTGTCTATGTCTGTCTGCTTGTGAGCATATGTCTTAAAAATGAATGCATATGCTACCCAAGTCTGCCACCCAAGTTCTCCTCCCAGTCTCCCACCTGGTTTATCCAGGGGTCCTTCCTGCTTTGTTCCTACTTTGATGGTTGCACTCCCTTTGCTTTCTCCATATGCATGAGTGCGTATAGATGCCAGATAGCATCAAAGATCCCTACAATAATTTCCTCCTGGAGATCTGCCAGTGAAAAATAGGGCGGACTGCAGCTCTGTCCGTACAACATTGCAGTGGAATTAAATATGTTTCTTTGTTTTTAAGGGGAGACTGTGGTATAAATCTGCCTGGCTCCCAAACTCCTCCGCAGGAGGAAGAACATTCCTGGGTTCACTTATTCCCTTGTTGGTTGTTGAGCGTCAGAACTGAAGCTTTTTCTTCAAGTCACAATTTTCAAGCAGTGACCCTTTAAACTTCCTGGCATGGAATCACTTTCATGTCTTTGTGCCTCTTACTGCCCGGTACATGTTGACTCTTACAGCACCACAATGGTTATGGCTTTGCCTTTGGTTACACATTTTAGCAGGGCTTAGTCAGAGGCAAATAAGCGTAGGGGAAATTCCTGTTTAGTGTTAATGCCCTTGGTTTGGTGGCTTTGCCTCCTCAGGGAAGCTCACCATGGATGACTTTGCATTTGTCAGTAAATAAGTGAATATTAAAACACAAAGGAAGTGTTCTTGCCCCTCTGTCATTGTTTATTTGTCTGTTTTGAAGTTTATTCTGAATTCTAATGTGATATGCCTGTGTGAATAAGAACATTTTGAACACTATCCGCTTGCCATGATCCCAAAAACAGTGGATGCCACTAATGGAGTCCCTAGCACGTTTTTGGAAGCAGAACATAGACGGCATATGGCACAGAAGAATAATTTCATAGTAATAAGCAAAAACCAGTTATTAGCAAGATGCTGCTTTGTAGCTAGTTGGCATTATGGATAATGAGGGTGGTGAAGGAGAACCTATTCTGAGTGCTGGGAAATAGCCGGTTACTCCCCTCAGCAGAAACAATGCCACTCCTAACACACCATTGATCCTTTGTTAGACTTTGGGGGATGCTGTGACAGTGCTTAAAGGCGAGCTGTAGCTCAGCTTTGGGACTGGGCTGTGCTGCAGCTGGTGGGAGAGCTTGCTGGCACCTCTACCACAAAGTTAGGCCAGCCTGAGCAGCAGTACAGAAAACCCTGCAGGTGGCATGGCAGCACAGTGGCAATGGCTGCGCAGCCACACATCCCTGAGCAGCCAATGTTTGGGTTTCTGTGCACAGCAGTGATAGCTTGTCAGAAGTAAGAGGCTGGGTTATTTTCATGTTGTTGTGGGGGAGGGTTATTGGGATTTTTTTAATAGCCATTGAAAGAAGGTCAGCAATGACATGAGCGTTCATGGTTTATTCTTCTCCTGGCAACTTTGCCAGTATATCTGGGCACGTTGGGTTTGCAAACAGGTCTCCAGTTCTGAACAGCCCCTGAAGGGAACCTGCTTATTTTGACAAAAAAGGGAAGAAGAAGTGGAGAGAGAGAGAGAGAAAGAGAGAGAGAAAGAGAGAAAGAGAGAGAGAGAAAGAGAGAAAGAGAGAGAGGAAGGAAGGAAGGAAGGAAAAAGAAGGAAAATGACGACCAGCTAAACAAGCTGAAAAGCCCTACTGTTTGTACCTAGATTTTAAGGAAGGAAAGAATTGGCACTTGAGGATATCCTGACGCTGATTCATCAACATGCATGGTGGCCAAGCTTCTCAAAAATGACTAATGATTTTGGGTTCCCAGTGACTGATAGGAAGCAGGCTTGCAAAGAGCCCGGAGTGCCTTGATGAGCCACAGGTGCCCCATATGCAACCATGATCCTCTCTGTATAGCCTGGGTCTACCAACAGGTGAGGTTGACAGGCCTCTGAAGCAGCTGTGGGGCAAGGGTGTCCCTTCTGCCCCTGTACTCACCAAGCTGACTGGTCTGGACCCATGTCCCTCCAAAACAGCCCAACCCTCACTGTGGAGGGGAGCAGGTCCCACTCACAACCACCCAGCCCAGCAGTTCTTACCCCCTAGCAGGAGCCATGGCAGCCCCCCTGTGGCACTGACACTACCCATCAGAAATTAGGGGGTTTAGTTTTTGTTTAAAAATAAAGCCAGCAGCAGATTCCTATGGCAGCTGTCCCTTTTGTGGGACAAGCAATGGGACTTCTGAGGACCATGCCCCTCAGCCACCGACATCTCCCCATACCCTGCTAAGGGAAGCACCTGCCCCAGAAGGCCACATGAAATTATTATTAATAATGAGAGCAGTGACAGTGGTGCCAACATTTCCCTCCCCCCATATGCGCAGGCCTGGTGCCAACACTGGCCTGTGGGTCCTAGGGCAGTGGCAGCCACCCTTGGGGGCCATGGGAGCTGCCCTGCCACCCGCCCCAAAGGGTCTCCCTGGGACTTTTCTCCCCACACCCTTACACAGGTATGGTTCCCCTGCACACTGAAATCCAGCTGGCCCTGGACCAGCTGTCCTGCAGTTGCTGTCACCCAAAAATTTCTACAAAAAAGCTATTCCCATCAGCACTTTCTTGGGGCAGGGAGCCATAGCAGGGTGCCTGTGCACCCAGCCTGTGCCACCTTTCTTGCTTCCAGCCACACTCAGCTGGAAAGCTGAAATGTCGCTGATCAAGGCTCGCAGGATGGGGGGTGGTGGAGAATTTCGTTCACCCTTCTCTGGAGAGTGCGGGCCAACCAGTGAACGTGAGCCAAAGCAGCTCAGCAAAACCCACCCCCTGGCCAGCCGCCATCTTCCCCTGATGAATGAGCTGCAACACACTCAAAAGGCGAGAAGGCCCAGCCATAGCCATGCCTTGCAAACCTCGGCAAAATGGGTGGTAAAAAACTGTGAAATAGGCTTCTTTTTTTCTTTCTTTCTTTTTTTTTCATTCAATTTTTATTTTGTATTCTTGCTGCGAGGATGGGGCTGTGGCAAGGCTAGGCAGTTCCCTGAGCCTCACAGGGTGGGAAGGAGGGCAGCCGTCAGGCTGAAGGGTTCAAACAACCGCTGTTGCTTTTCCTAGGGCGACGTCAGGCCACCTTCTCTGCTCAAATGGAAGTAAAAATAAATACTTGGGCATGGTTTGGAAAAGGATTAAGGGGACATTTTAACATGGGTCTCGCTGAAGTGGAAATGATTTCTGATAGCCAGCTGGAAGCTGGCAGAGGCACTAGGCTGAAGTTGAGAGTTCATGCAGCTGGGGTTTCCTAATATGAAATTGCTAGTATTTCATTTATTACTTGAGTCAGATCCTAAAATCTTATTTATATGATTAGTCCCTCTGGGCCATATCCTTATTTCTCTTACACCAGACTGACTCAGAGGAGCTCTGAGTCTGTGAGGCAAAGCCTCCTCATTAAAAGGGCCCTCCAGAATGGAAAAATAAAAGACAGCAATGTTAATGTCCTCTAGCCTGGAACTAGGAGGCATGGACCAACACAATTTAACTACACACCAAGCAGCTCTCTTCAGCAGAACTAGTACAGCTCTCCAGAGCCCTCCACTAGCTTCTTCTTCAGATGAGGGTTCAGTTCAAGTATCTGGTACTAATCATCCAGGTCATTAATTTTTGGGGTCCAATTTACCTTGAAACCCGCTGTCCCCTCAACACTGAGGAACAGAGCAGCCATTCTAAGGAAACATTTGGTGCTGAGATGGCTGGCTTAATAGCTTGGCTCTTCTTTTAGAATGCACAGCCCTGTGCCTGGGACATTGTGGGGTTCCTGTTAGTTTGCTGCCTGACAAATCATTTGGAGTGAGTCATCCCAAAACTTTCTGGGACAAAACTTTGCTAACATGCCAGGGTAGTGCCATAGAGGCCATGAAGAGCAGACCATAACAGGTCTGACCCTGCTGACCAGTCTTCCAGTCCCCCAGCAGTCCTGGCACCTTACACCTTCTCTCACATTCCATTCCTCATGTCCACTTGGAGCCAGGCTACAAATCAACTCTTCTTCAGGGCTGCAACACAACTCTCTCACTGATTTATCCACTTCAGACTGCCCCTCACCTGCCCAGCTATGCTAGTTATTACTGGTATTTACTGGTATATACTGATGAACAAGTTGGTGTGTTGCATTGTGTGGATTCAGTCCTTTTGCTGCAGACAGAGCCAGCCTTGGGCAGCATGGGCAGAAGATGTTGTGTCATGCTTGGCCTGGAGTCCAGGGGCCCTTAGCAGTACAGTGTCACCCTTATTATGGATTTGGAGAGAGGGTATACTGTGTGGGACCCTGGGCATGGGAGACTCCTCCAAGAGCAGAATGCCAGGCAGAGCGCAGGGAGGCACATCTATTCTGAGTGTTAGCCTGGTACAGGGGTGTCTCAGGTCACAGGGACCTGAGCTAGTCCATCCACATGGTGAAGCTCAGGTTTGCCAGCTCAAACACAGGTGCTGCCCTGGCAGCTGAACTTACTAGGCAGAATTTATTAACATGGGGGTGGTTGGAAGGCACTTCCTCCAAGCTGGATTCTGGAGCCAGAGGATTTCCGCATGAGTGCTCCTGTATGTACCCCTCCTGCATATCTAATACTGTGCTTACCTAAATCCCACACAGAGAGTTTGGGGCTGCTTCCACCTGGTGAAGTAGACTCTGCTTCATGTTGGCTCCCAAGCATGCTCCTTTATCAGCAGCCTCCTCCAATAACAGAGCCGTGGAATAAAAAGGGTGAGGGAGAAAAGGCAGGAGGAGGAAGATGAAGAGAAAATAAGTGGCCAAGGTCTCTGGTGTGCAACATGGACTCAAATGAAGGCAGCCTGCTTTCTGGACTGTGCTCATGCTGTATAAATAGCCCCCCAAAACTAGAGGGATAGGGAAATTACTCTGGAGCAGGAGTCTGCAGTATCAAGGCTGCAGGGGCACGTGCGGTGCACTTACTCAGGGACATGAGAGGCTCCAGGATCCAGAGCAGAAATTCCCCAGCAGAAATGTTATGCTGGGGGGAATCCACCAATTACTCCTCTTAGCACCTGCAAGCATACTTTACAACAAAGCAGCATTCTCTCGCTCTGTGGAAACACAGAGCACATCCCGCCGGGTTAATTAAATGGTGACCCCCTCCCTTACCAATAAGGGCACCGCAGTGGGTGTGCGTGAGCTCAGCCCCTGTGCACAAAGGGCCACCATTCCCAGGTCAGACTCCAGCAGGGAAATAAAAACTTCCAGCAACAGGGATCTGCTCTGCGCCTGATGCCACAGCTCAGCTCCCTTGGCAAGGCAAGCCCTTCTCTGTCTCCCACCCAGCTGGAGCAGCTGCACAGCATGCTGACCCCACCGAGCCTGCATCCACCAGCCCAGACTTCATGGGAGCAGGCGAGCTCAGCCGGCCTCTTGGCTCGGCTTCTGTGGCCCTCCCTAATTGACAGCCAAGGTGCCTGTAATACCATGTGCCGCAGAGCAGTTCTGTTTGTCAACCTGGAGAGCTTTGGGCAAGACCTATAAAACACAGGCAAAGTATGACCAGTGCAGCATGGTTCAGTGCGCAGTGCGGTGATGTCGTCTGCACCTGGACACCTCTGGGACCTGTTACCGATGCCGAGGGTGGGATAAAAAGTACTTTGTTTCTTGACTGCATTTTTGAAAACTGAGAAGACTGCTTAGGGATTTCTGAAGCTTGAGTTGATTAGCAGTTAATGATGTGTGTCCTGAAGAAAAAGTAAGATTAAATATTGTGCTCATATTGAGCAGGGCATTTTAAGCTCGAGATTTACAGCTATTTTGTTGGTATTTCATGAAGTGTTTAGGTCTGCTCAACTCTTGGTTACACAGCCGTTCGGTATTTTGAACACTCATTTTATGCAGATATAACTTAAACAACTGATGATGTATTGAAGTGTGTAAGTGTATGTGTTATAACTGCATGTTAACTCCTAGGGAATGCTCTTGGAAAACAGACGCCCAGTGTGACAGGACTCACTTCTTCAGCAACCTGCAGATCCATGCCTGAGAGCTGAAGGCTCATCCCAGGGCCATCCCAGGGCCTTCCCAGTCCCAGCATCTTCCAGCCTGAGAAATGTGCTGTGGTGAAGCTTCTCCTCTTTGCCTGTCACCTCAGCCCTCACCACCCTCTTTTGACTCCTCTCAGCTGGAATTGCTTTACACTCATTTTTGAAGCACTGTACAACCCTGCCCTTTCCCTCCGGTTGTATTTCTGAGTTACGCTGTCCACATGCAGCCTCTGCCTTGCAGGCACATCCCAGCTTAGATCCCTGGGTGTCATCCCAGCACCTTTTCAGTCCATGGCCCTTAGCATGTGGTGCAGCTTTCCTGTGGGATACTACTATGGTCTTACTACTTACAGGTTTTGATGCCTTCCTTCCTGAAGACCTGCTTCTGTCACATTTCCTCCAGGGAATCCCATCCATGTATACATTGATTTAAAAGAAAAGCAAGGAAGAAGGAGGTAGCACTGCCTTATCTCTTAGGAGAGAAACAAATCATGCCTTCTTTCCCTTTCTAGTGGTTTGTCTCCATGACAAGACGAAGATGTGCTTATAAAGACGTACAAGAGCAGCAAAGATGTGGTGGAACAGGCTTCGGGCCTTGCTGGCAGGTCTCGGGAGAGCAGTTGGGTTGCCGAACCATTCTGATTCCCGTAACACTGTCCTTTCACTCCTCTTGTTACCCAGGCTAAGTAGATTCAATGAGGCATGGACATGCCCAGCCATGCTACATTCCAAACTTCATTTTGCTGTGGAGACATACTGCGAGATCACCACCTAACACACCGTGGGCAGCAAATGGTGACAATACAGCACATAAGGTGAGGGCACTGATTATTTTTTTTCCCCTCCCTTGGACAAATTTCCCTCACACACTACCACTTGTACAAAAGACTAATTATTTGCCAACATATGAAATGTAGCCAAACAGGCTAAGCTGGACAAAAGCTTCAGGTCCTGTGTGGCTATTAAGAGCTTCCGATTAATTGAACACTTGACTGATAAATGCACACAGCCCCATTTGGGTACGTATCTTGTTAAAAGCAACACTTCTATCCTAGTGAAACCCTAGGGAAATAACTTATAATGCAAGCCTGTGGTGTACTGTATGACATATAAAATGTATATCTCAGGGTAAAAAAAGGCTAAAGCTAGAAATGGCTGAAAGAAACGAAGTAACACATCTCTCAAAAGTTCTGAATCTGCATCCACAAAGTCATTAGTCCTTCATATATATGAATTGATAAAACTTGTACTTCCAGTTTTCTATACATACAGGCTCAAAAAGCAGAGTTAACTACCATTGCTTAGTAGATGCTCTGTGTTATGATTGTCATTGCTGGTGCTGGTAGAGAGCTCACTCAGATTTTGTTACCAGCATACCTGTGAAAACCTTCTGACTTTCTCTCCTCCTCTCTCACTCTCCAAACACAAAGCTGAATTTCTATCTTGCGAGAGATACTATAGCTCACATTTTAAATTGGCTCTGCTCCCTGGCCTGGCTGAGCCCACTCTGTGTGGCCAGGAGGATTAGCAGAAGTCAGCTTAAGTGATTTTTTTTGAGAGAGAGAGGAAAGAGGATGCATTGTATGTATGTGAGCCTTCCGAGGCAGCTTAGCAGAAGCACAGCAGCACGGCCGACAGGGATAATAGCACTGCTAATAGGTATGGCACATCCTCCAAACACATCCAAAGTAAAATAATGCTTTATTTTCACCAGTGTTGCCTTGAAGGAAATGTGACAGTGCAGAGTTCTCTGCTAATTTTGGAGAGGAGGGTTGTTTTAATGCGTTGTAAAATTATCATTTGAATTGTGTTTTAGCATTGGTTTTCTATAAAAGTCTAAAGGTCATGTTCCTACTTACCATAGGACTATATCTGGTATATATCCAGATTCACAAATAGCTAAAGAATAAAAATTCTTTCTTTGGCAGCTGCAACAAAGTGTCTTAAGCAAAATCATGTGTTTCAATCTACATCCAGACATGGATCTTACTAGTACAGGTCTGGAAATTTCTCCTACAGTCAGGCATACGTTGCAAGCCCTGTATTTTACACAGAACACTGGGCTTAATTTGGATTGCTGTGTCCATACAGAAAAAATTATAGATATTCACAAACATGACCCTTGGATCACTCCAACAATAAAGTTTGAATCTAGAAGAATAAACTCACATGGCTAGTTTGATGCAGTTTTCTAGGACCCCCCTTTTTAGGTCAACATTTCTACCTCTAGAGCTGGAGATGGGACACTTCTTCATATACCAAACAATTATACATGTTTGAGCCTGTAAAGTATTTTGAAAGCAAAAGAAAGTGGAAACACTTCAATTGCTATCACAAAGTCTTCCTTTTGGATTAAAAAAAATGGTTCATGACTTACTACCGGTTTCCTCTGAACATGTTTATTGGCTGAGAGTTTTATCCAATATTTGGATGGAATATCAAAATTGTGGGTTCTTCTACCTGATGACTCTTCGTGCTGCACAAATCTCATGGGTCATAAGGTAAGATTTTTAATTTTTTTCTGATTGGATGAATAAAATGTCTTATAAAAGAAAAAAACAAACACCACTAGTAAATGAGGTGCTTCTGGCACAAACACTTGGAGGACTACTCATTCATTCTTAAAATTCATGCCACTTTCCCACACAAGGGTTGTCACATACTTGGCAGTGGTCCAAATAGCATAAAACATAATCTAGGAATAAAAGCAACTGCATGCAGGTCTTTTAGCAGCAAAAACATCTACAGATCAGATTCTGAAAAAATATATTTTTCAGCCATTTTTATTAACAGTGTTTGCTGTAAAACAAAACCTACTTACACAGATGGCTGTGTGTTAGTCCTTCTGGGATCTTATTTTATTTTTTTTAACCCTTAACTCCTGCATTTTATCTTCTTTTGTGGGTTTGCGTCAGACCATCAGTGTTATTTTCATAGAGCTGTTTGTGTTCTAATTAAGCAATAAGGAGCAGAACCCGTCCTGGGGATTAGGAGTGACTTGGAGTGTTGACGCAAAGCTGAGAGCCATTAGCGACACCTGGCCATTAATTCCCCAGGAGATGCTAGTGCCAAACTCATCAGGGCTGTTTCTAACAATCCTTGCTGCTTTTTTTTTATGGGGAAAAATGACTATTTTTTTACTTTTGGAAAGTACCGCAGGGCAGGCAAAATTGCTACAGTTTACCATTGAGGAGATGGCAAAAATAAAGGGAATATGGATGACTACAATGGTATCTATAGATAAATATTTTTCTATTTGTCAGACCTCACTCATACTCCCACAGCAAGTAGATATTCAAAATACAAATCTGAGAGAAGATGTGGGAGACATTTTCAGGGCTACCAGCTTCCGATAAACTAAATTTCTTTAGATGAACCAAGCTGACTTTCAATGGCAGGTTTGTTATTTATCAGTTTTTAAACCACTTCCATTACTGTTGCTTGCTAACCATATAAAATAACCATACGAGAAGCTTATCCAATTTACATATATATCCTTTACTTGTCCAAGAGGGAATGATAGGTATACCAACCACTTTTGCATTCCTTCTGGAAATGCATTAACCATTCCCATGCTTCCCCTTCTTTCCTCCATGCTATTACAGCACCTTCATCTGAGACCGCCTTGCATCACTTCTGGGAGAACACTTTCACTAAATTCCTACAGGATATTAACGGACATTCATGTATAGTATTGCCATATGAATGTTTCAATGACCTAGATAAATGTGCATAATTTCCTTTGTGCGTAATGGGCATGAGTGTTTAATTATGACAAGTTGTGACTTTTGTAGTTTATCTCAGACCCCCAGGGAGCCCTTGAAAATGAAATTTCCTATTGCCTGGTATGCAGCGAGTGCAATTTTATAATAACCCTATTCTAGGATATCATAATCCATGCTGCTTCCCCCTTTTTCTTCCACTTAGTGTATACAGAGGAGTACCAACACTGAAACTGGAGTTTGTCTGAAATGGCGGGTTTGTACAGAAAGCAGAAGGTTACAATTAAAAGAAAGATCTAATGGTAATAGGCTGCAAGACAGCAATCAGGATGATTTTTTTACTAGTCACTTAAATTACTGACCACACATTAATTCTGAGGTTAACTCCGTTGGTTAAGCTAATCACTATTAATCAATGAAGCTGTTAATCAAATTGCTGAGAGCACAGGACCGAGCAAATTGGACGGTCAGATAATCTCTTGGGCTGACCAAAGATGCAGAAAAGTTTGTTTTCCCCTCAGAAAAAATGAGCAACGACCTAACGAGTTTGCATGCTGTGTGCCAATGCTGTCTATTTGCAACGGCATTAAACCCTGCCATGCCTCAGGTTTTTTTGGGAGGTCTTTTCACCCTTCTCCTGCCTTTCTGCCAATGCATGCTTTTGCCCCTCACTTGCACCTTCTCTCTCACACATAGAGACGTGCAAGTGAGGATGGAAAAGGCTCTCAGTGGAGAGGTTTCAAGTAGAGGATTGATGGCCGGTGATTGTGAAGCCAAATCGCCCGCTATACTTGCTTTGCACTACACGATTTCCTGCTGTTGTTTCTAGCTCCAGAAGATAATAAAAACTGTTACAAAACCCTCTTAACAAGAAAACAAAACACAGATGGCATGTTGAATGTAAAGCATCTGGGGATGGCAATCGACTCTGGCCTCAAAAGCTATTTTGTTCCGTCCCAGTTTTCTTGAGAAAGTGGGAAGGGGACGGCAGGAAATGCTGCGCGAGTTGCTGGGGTGAACTTTGCCAGCTACCGAGAAACTAACCCTGTGCTGGGAAGTAACTGGCTCTGAGGGGGAATCGTGGCTTTCAGGAACGCTTAGGGCAAATGCATCATGTTATTATCCTCTTATCTCTGGAGGCCTTGGCTGTGAGAGCCATCTCTAAGATGTTTGTTCCTCAGACTGATAGCCAACTGTTTGAGGACCTGCATGGGTCCTTCTAAAAGAAAGAAAATGTGGTTATTATTTGTGCCATAAATTCTGGAAATGGAGTAATAGTCAAGGCTTAAAGAGCAGATGATGCCTTACAGAAAACTTTTACAAACATCCCATTGAGAAATATTTATGCCGTGCATCACATTTAAAGTCCTTCTCCTCCTTTGTTCTTTGGCAATACAGATAGCAAACCAAATCTGGAAATCAATTACGCAGCGTATGTTTGGCATAACTTCACTGACCCCTTTTGTGTTCGTTAGCCTGTCTTTACAGCCCAGCGCCACAGAGATCAGCTGGGTTCGGTTTCCATGCAAAGGTCCCCGCAATGAATGCATCCATCTATTCCCGGGGGGCCAGCAGCGCAGAGTGCTACCTGCTGGGGGAACATTACCCATTTGCTTGTGAGAACATGAAAACAGATAATGACAGATAACAAAACGGGTATGCCCTCGTCCTTGTTGGCAAGTGAAAAGCAATGGAGCGTATCTCAGGGAATATTTACGCCAAGATGCTTTGGTCTTATTCCCTGGTGTGAGCTGATGCAGGCCACGCAGCCTGCTGCGATTTATGCCGGCTGCTGAGGCCTCCTCTTCCAGCAGACATGAATTTCACTGTGCAAGAGAACAGCTTCCACATTTGCTGTGTTGGGTGTCATCGGGCCGCAGGGTCTAGACAGGAATTATTTTCTTATTATAGGTGTCAGCGTCTGCATTTGACCACATATTTAGGTGTCTCTTTCTGACTCTTTTCCTCCATGGGGCCTGCCAGTACTGGCCTCAGGTGATCCACAGTCTGCTCAGCAAGAGCAATATGAAGCAGAGCGGATTGAAATCCAGGGGACAAACCCAGCTCGACATTGCATATTTCTTCATTCTTCCTGACAGAGGCTATTCCTCTCTCACCAGGCATATCCCGAACGCACCGCCACATCTAGGGGCAACTTGCCGTGTGACAGGGCACAACGTGATGACAAACAGATTGAATGCAAGTCACACAGGTGGCTTTGAAGCGGCTTTGAAGCTGACATGAATTTTGCTTGACTCATTTGGGTACAGAAAATTTGTGGCAGGTATATGGCAATGCTCTGGGCATAGCAGAAGAGTGAGTAGGTTTCGTCTTTTGCTGAGGACAGCTGATGCTTGACTGGCTTTGTGTCTGGAGCAGCATCAGCCTAGAGTTCATAGTTATTTTGAAGATGAGGGTGTTATCTTAATCAGCTACCTTACTCATTGTGGTGTTACTCACTTCTTCCCAGTGACTCCACAATATCTGAACTCAGAGTAGGTGCTCTGGCCATGGAGCATGTTTTAAGCCCTGTTGCTTAAGCATCATGTGTAGTTTTTGAGAAGCAGAAGGGGTATGAGTATGGAAGACACTCGTTGCTGTCGCTGAGGAGCTGCATGAAAGATCTTTACAGCAAAGGCTGAGCAGCGCAATGAAATCCAGCAAGAGCCTGTGACTGCTCTTAACCATGTCCTCTGTAGCCCCGTTTTGCTGAAGTAGTTAACACAGATGACCAAGTGGATTGTGGTTGAGAAAAATTGCTCCTGTCAGTTTGTAGAAGGGCTCACATCTACTGACTTTGAACCCTGTCTGGGGTGTCACAGAAACTGGCAAGCCTGGGTCAGAAATGGCTGCTGGAAGGTCCAGGGTCTGTCCATGCAGCTTCCAGGTGCGTGACTGCACAAAGCTCTCTCAGGAGTGGTGGAGCCCCCTGGGCAGTGGTGTGATGCACAGAGCAGCCTTTCCTGGGATGTGCAGTGAGTCTGCTCTTCTTGTACCTTTGATATAAAGCTTCGCTGTGTTCACATCAGCTATGTGAAGTTGTGCAGGTGGTGAGGTATATCTGGTCTCAGGCCTGCTGCACACTGGTAGAAAACCTTTATAAAACAGGGGTCCAAGGACTTGGCCCTCTTGCACTCTGCTGCATTGGTGCAGTGGGGCTTCTTCACCAGTTGACAAGGCCTAAAAGTCTTTGTGGAGGTTACCGATGAAGATGGGAGGTGCACTTGGCCTCAGGCACAGCTCTCAGGTACAAGTGTGAATATCTGCAGACATGTCACCGTACCTATAAGGAGGACAAGAGTTTGAACCTGAGTCTCCAATATATCATTGCCTAATCCTTACCCTGCAGATTCCTTTTCTTTACCACCTCTATCTGTCATTCTGGATCTTTTCTCTCTGCCACTCCTGCCTCAACTCTGAAAACCCTTTCAGGCGCAGCTTCATGGAAGCCGTTATGTGCAGTTTGCATTGCTCTGGTAGTCTAATCGAAAAGGTGGAGGTTTTTGCAGAATTCAGAAACATTAAGAGGGAGCATGGGCCCATGGCATTTATTCTTCACGAGGCCAGCCAGTGGCTTAAAGCCTCATGTGTCCCTCAGGAGGCAGGTACTGCTTTCTCCTCCTCCGCGTCTGCTTCTCCAGGCTGCCAAGCACCTGGCCTATTCCTGGGAATTATCCAGTACCATTAGACACGTTGCCAGTTCTGCTCTCTTATATACTGATCTCATGGGCCCAGATCATAAAATTATAGTACTTACATGAAAAATACAAAGGTTGGCATGACAACAAAGCACTACATTTAGTACTGTAGACTAGACATATATATATATATGCATATATATATGTGTATGTGTGTGTGTGTAAACAAAAACAGACAATGTTTTGTGGTGTGTATTTTCAGCAGTCTGCCCACAAAATCAGAGATGGCAGATGGCTGGCTTCTCAGCAGGATAAGAATTAGGATTTTTGGGGGTAACTTAGCTGTTCCTTGACACATATTCTGTACAGTTTTAAGCTAATTTTGATAGCTTTTTAAACCTGAGGTATTTTACATTCTTTGATGTGAATACATGGCTCTTTCTTGACTTGGCTTTTAAAAGCTTCATGTGCATGCGTGTGTGTGTGTGTGTATGTTTGATGAGAATAGCAGCACAGGCTAAAGAAGAAAATGATAGTGTGTGAACATGCATTACCCTCCCAGCAGGGAAATGACTTGCCCCTGAGGGGCATGTCAGCCTTGGGCATTTAGAGAGTGAGATACCTGGAAATTTAGCCTTGGAGGGCTACAGAGACCAGGAGGGATAACTGGAAGAGGCTGAATGCCTAGATGTGGGCCACAAAGCAGGCAGTTGAGGACTAGCACTAAGCAGACTTGTCTGCTGCAGAGGGGTGTGAAGGATGTGGGGGGACACCCTTCCTCTCCCCCCTCATCTTCAGAAGGCTGTGATTGCCTCTGTAAGGAGTTATCAGTCCAAACACTCTGAATATTTCACTGGGGACTACATTTTACTTAACTGAGCAGAAAATGAAAATTACATGGACACGGAGGATTTATATCAATGCAGAGATGGAGGAACATGTGCTTCTTAAAAAAAAAAAAAAAGAGAAAAGAAAAGCCAACAGTCCCATTGCTACATCCAGTACTCAGGGTGTGAAATATTGGCATGCATTGCAATGGCTGGAGCTAGACATGTCAGTGTGACTTTGAAGGTCTGTTTGATTCCCTTATAAAGTATTTAAGCCCATTCTGGCTTGAAGCTAATTCCTTTTCTCTTAATTGCTGCTCGGATAATAGGAAGCCAAAAACCCCACAAAGACCAGCAGCACAGGTTCTGTGGTAGAGATGCACCATAATTTCCCCTAGAGATGATTGATCTAAGGGTATGATGTGCTTTGCTGACAGGGGAATAAGTGGCATTTGGATAGCAAAGCTATAGGACCTATTTGGCAGCAAGACTGTGCACTTCTTCAGAGGATCATGGGATAATTGAGGCTTGACAGCACCTCCAGAGCTTGTCTAGCCCAACCCTCTTGTTTAAATGGCTTTTTTGATAATAGGTCTGTATTTCTTACCTTGCAGGGCTTTAATCTCTAGCAGTACACGAGCTGAGAGGGAGAAAAGAAAGACACCCCTCTCTAAATTGCAAAATACATTAATTTTTCTTTCTTTCTACCAGAAGGATGAGACGCAGACAGACCCCTTTTTGTAATCTGAAGAACTTATTATGTCCTAAAGGTTCCTCTGAGGGTGAAATTCTAGCCATTCCTTAAAATGTTGTAAACTGTAGGTATTGCTAGTGAAGTGTATACAGCGAATCGTAATCAGTGAATGAAAGAGCAGAGCAGCATCGCACTGAAGGCAGGGGGCAGAACTGTCTCTCTGCTCCCCGCTCTTTTATACAGACACTGCCTCTTTTCTTTCCAGTTCTTTCCAGGATAATAATGTCCTACATAAGTGGCTCCTTAAGGTGCTGGTACAGCTATTCTCAAGTAATAACCGTGCATTGTATGGTGCCTGTCTGAGAGCCGGCACTAAGGAAGGACCACCCTGACCATTGGTGGTGTGGCTCTGCAAGGAGTATTAACATTGCTGGTGGGCTCTGAGTGCTTGAGTGCCTGATGGCTGAGATCTTCAACGGCTGGCGCTCGGTTAAGAGGGCTCTGAATTTTTTACATTTCATCTACCTTATCTGTTTGAACACAAAATATACCTTTCATCACATCCCCTTGCACTCTGACTGTCATGATCCATTTTCCACTGTGTGCCTCCAGATGGTTTTCACAGGTTAGATTTCTCCCACTGATTTTTTTTCAATACAAAGATGTCACTGTTTACTTTAGGCACTACGAGTGCTTAACCGGGTTATTATTTTCTGCTGAAAGTTTTACTTTCCTAATCATGGCTCAGTGACTTTCACAGACATATCCTCAGCCACTGAATTGTGGCTCAGAAGCTTGGCAGTTGTGTGCATCCCTCTGAAATATGCAGCCTACCATGGCTCCTCATCGAGACTTCATGGTCCGCTGGGACATCTGCAGACCCCAGTCCTCCCTGCTGTCTGAAGCATCGTGGCAGGCAAGGGACAACCTCTCTTGGCACACAGCTCAAGCTCCTCACTGCACATTCTCAGTACCACAGGGCCCGCTGATAGCCCACCCGGTCATGTCTCCACATCAAAACCTTTGGGGTTTGGTGATGTGCTGCTGGTGGTGTGGGAGACTTGGCAGCTCTGCCTCCCTCGGCTGAAACCCAGCAGGGACTGTGTCTGAGGACAGGGTGTTCTCGTTGTGTCCTCCTGTTCCATTAAGTAGTTACTGAAATGTATGATGCATTCACCTTTTTTCATATTACACTCCATAATTGTATTAATAAAAGGTATTTACCCTTCATT
Organism: Jacana jacana; assembly: GCA_013400555.1. Classification (NCBI taxonomy): domain Eukaryota; kingdom Metazoa; phylum Chordata; class Aves; order Charadriiformes; family Jacanidae; genus Jacana; species Jacana jacana. The sequence continues at coordinate 581,247 of VZTM01036874.1, forward strand.
ATTTTCATTCCCCAGAGGATTACCAAAGACAGGATATAATTAATCCAGATGCTCATATGAATCCAGGGAGGTTGTGTGCAACAACCACTGCCTTTACTAAAAGTAATTGCACACATTCACCACAGTTCAACCTCTGTGGCATTTTAAGAGGAGCATGTCTAATTCATGAAAGGGAAGAATTGGTTATTATCTGTATCATCTGTATCACTCCAGCTTAATTAAGAGTGTTAAAGAAGGATAAAAGGTAGGAGAGAAATGCAGGAAGATGAAATGATTTGCCCAAGGTCACAGAATGGAGATTAGCACCTGGGTCTTTAGAGTCCCAGTCTAGTGCCCAGCCCATAAGACCAGGTGGCCTCCCAAATCACCCTTCCCAAAGATCAAATACCTTGAACACTCCTGTCAGCATCCTAAGCAGAAAAACAAAAAATGTCTGAGTGTACTCTGATAAAGTTATAGTAATGCGCAAGGCATCACTGGAATTCATTAAAAAGGATATTTATTGAGAAGCAATGTTAAAAAGGAAACATTCATGCTTTAAAGCAGTCAAGGCAATGAAAGCTTCCACCTTGCTTCAATTTGGAACTCACATTTTTTTTAAAACTAATCAATTAGATCGTGCTCCTAATTTAGAGTACTAATGCTTTCAGCTACATTTCTGAGCTAGGAGTGGGCTTTCTAGGATTCACAGCTTCTGAAATAAAAATAATTGGTTTCTGAGGAATGTAAAGTGCTAAGGAAGTAACCACTTAGCAACCTATTCATCCGGGAGCCGTTTAAGGAGCAACTTCACATCTCCGGGCATCTGCAAGATTAAAAAAAAAAAAGATACAGTTCATTAGCAGACAACAATGGTAACACTCAGGTTAGAGCTGAAAGGAAAAACACTCACTTCTTGGGTGTTTCAGTAAGGATGGCAGCGTGAGTGTCATCTCTACTGAGCAGCTCGTGTTCAAACAAGTCCCTTGTCTATGTTCTCCGCCCAAGCCACCCCCTCCAGTCCTCCAGGTGACCCCTTCTCACTGAAGCAGCCTGTGCCTCTGCTTCTTCTCCCTTCTCCCCCATCCCTACCTCCATGGGGTATGCCGAGGGGCTGTTGAAAAGATTAGACCCGGGTCTGTGGCCAGCTCCTGCATCCCTCTGAAACAACATGGTGAAGGGAGAAATTGAGGGATGGAGCACTGATCCTGATGGCAATCGCAACATGGGCAGTAACCTCTAAACTCGATAAAAGCCCAACCCTCTAGTTTCCAAATTAAAAAGGAAACAGCTAAAATAGTGTTCGCATTAAAAGATCAGTGCCATTCTCAAGCCTTTCCAAGGAAATCCAGATATAGAAATTTCTGTTAGAAAATGTTGGTTTGCTGAAATAAAAGATTTGGAGGTGAAATCTGCTGCTTCTGGGATGAAGTTTCTGCCCAGATCATGAAGGGTCAACAGCTTGTGAGATCAAGGTCATTTCTAGCTGGAATGATGGAGTGAGCTACAAATTGTACCAAAGCCATCCTAAACTGGCTAATTCAGAGTATCTGTAGAAATAGCAGATGTGATTTGGTTTGAAATTGTCACCTAGACTGATGTGAGCTTGATATTCAAACTCTCATTTGCAATCAATGGCAATCCAGAGCTCGGTACAGTTGCCTAACCATGGGTGTCTAAAGCCATTTGTGATATCACAGGCTCTATTTAGTTTTTAGTTTTTTATTTTTTAGGAAGGGACCTTAAAGGTCATTGAGTTCCAACCCCCCTGCCATGGGCAGGGGCACCTCCCACTAGACCAGGCTGTGGTGTTGTAATTTGTCTGAGACATATATGTGAGACTGGCAAATGGGGAAACACATCTGTGGGTCACCTGTGCTCTTCTGGACCACCAGCTGGGGTCCTGCTCTCTCTATGGCATCTCCACTGATATTAAACAGTAATGCTTAGATAAGAGTGGAGATTTTTGCTACCCATTTAGACACTTTGATGAGGACACTTGAAGTTAGATCACCTCAGTCTGAAGTGCTGGTGTGGGCACACCTTCCTCTCAAACACAAGTCCATTTGATGTGCCTCTCTTGGCAAGTCCCGCTGCCCAGAGGGGCCAGCAGTTTGGGTGCAGCTTTCTATTGACACAGCTGTAAAACCCGCCCGTCCTGGCAGCGAGGTAGATCCTGTTGGGCTGGGGCTCTCCACCCCATGTGTCGTGGCACAATATAGATGTGTCCTTTGTTCCAAGCCTCTTGTTTGAATCAAGTGAAGCAAGGCCCTGAACTTTGGGCTCCTTTGTCCCCAGCCCTACCCATGCTCTCACATCTTTGCTTCTTCAGGCTCTCCGGAGAGGGAGGTCACCTCTAGCACTCAGTGGGTACAATTGTAAAACCTGCCAGACACTTCTGCAGTGAACAGCTGTCTGGTGGCTCCAGCCCGAGGTGTTGTGAGCATCACAGAGGGACGGGTTGGTCTGTCTTGAGCCTCTGGAGTCCATGGAAAGAATCCATTAAAATTTATCAGCCTGTGGAATTCCATCAGGTTTTTAATTGGAAATGCAAAAGAATGCAAACGACAGGATTCACGTTGTCTGATTCTAGCGGGTGTCTAGTGTAAGTGACTGTCAAGGCATTTTACACCATATGGGAAGATAAGTGCCTCCAGTGGTTAAATCATGTTTCTCTTTCCCTTACATTATTTTTTATGCTTAAATGGTTATCTACTTCAGGGGAGGGGAAGAAGGCAGGTGGTGGGAAAGTTCATTTGAAACAGACGTCTCATCTCTAATGGGCTGGGTAAGCTAATTCCCTGCCCTGCTATAGCAGCAACCCTGCAGCTTTCCCATCTAATGCCTCACTGCCACAGCACGAGTGAAGGCTGCCCTTGAGCCTGCTAAAGCCAAACTGCTTGGCAGCACTGAACAGCCCTCACTTCACCATCCCAATCTTGTATGATCAGGATTCAATTCTCACTAAACTTACCGCTCACTTGTCTCTAATAGGAGACAGATTCGGGTCCTACAAGCCTGTGATGCAAAACTGTACTTCAGAACGTGCTTCTTTTCTGCAGTACTCAGTGCGTATCTTCTTCCTAAACGAGTGGATTGATTTGAAAATCCAGAACAAAGAAATATTGATTTGAAATTAAATGGGTCAAGCTGAATACTCTGGGGGTTAGGCTGACCTTGAGAAGGTGATAAAGGAATTACACTTTTCCTAAAAAAACTAGGACGCTTGTGCTAAAGACAGATTTTGTCACTTCTGTTTGTCTCAGGCAGGGGAGACGAGTGACTACACTGTGCCTTGCTCAGCCCTGACCTTTCTGTTGGTGTGGAGTTGGGTGTACACGCTGGATCAGACCATCTGCCCCTGAAGGAAAATAGCAGAGAGTCTCCCATCCAAAATAACCAAGAGCCCTAAAAGTGCTCTACTCTTATATGAATACTAGGGAGACATGGACTAAATGGTGCCTTTGAAAAGGGAATACATATCTAGCTAGATAAACAAACTTACTTTAAATCTGCCTCCAGGGGTGGGAGCTCCAGGTAAAGAAAGATACAGATAGATTGCAGAGGACAAAAAAGGACAAAAAAAAATGAAGGTTGTGAGACATCTGGGAAATACAGCATGAGTGAATGGGTGGGTGGGTGGAAGGGTGGGTATGAAGGAGGGAGGAAGAATGGGAGAGAGGGAGGGATTCAATTGTTTGTTTCCTGAAAGGGAATACTGAAGGGAAGACAGGGATCTCAAAAGTGTCTTAAAATGTGTATAAACTTGCTACAAGTAGAATGTTGCTCATTTCTTCATCATGACCAAAGGCAAAACAAGAAATTATCAGCTTAAATTGAAACATGACAGACTTAGGTTAGATGTAATGATTGCTAAGAATTGGCATGGGCTACTGAGACTGACTGTGGAGTGGTTTAGGGCTATACAAGACACACATCTCTCAGTAATGGATGTTCACTCCAGCCTGAGGACAGGAGGATGGATTAAAATTAGCTGACCTCCTGAGGTTTAAACTAAGCCTACGTTTGTATGATTCTGCAAAATGAAAACCAGGCAGTTTCCAAAAGAGATATCATCTCAAACCAGTATCTCTGAGGATGCTTGCTATTCCACTGTTGCTATTGGCTGTTAATATTTTAGGCTAATTAGTCGCACTGCAATTATTTACACAAGTTAAGTAAACATACAAAGTGGCACGTGATGGGGGGGGGGGGTTTCAGTGTAGTCTTTGTTTGAAGCCAATCAATTAATTTGGCATCTAATCTCTGTTCCCCTTCTTCCCTGGGACTAGTTTAAATATTTGAACATGTTAATACAGAATTTGAAATAAAAGCTAGAACATACGTTTCGTTATAAATCTCTTTGTTTTGCAGAAACATACTTTGACATTTTGTCAGTTATTAAACAGCTTTTCCCAGGTACTTTCTCTTCTGCAGTATTAAAGGCGAGGTCTTGTTGAAATAAGAAAAAATTTACACAGAAGCATGGAAATCCACTGCTTTTCAAAATAAAGCTCCTGCCTCCAAACAGAACTCAGAATTTTATTTCAGAAAGATATGTTGCTTTTTTCTTGAGCAGTAAAACTCATTTCTTTTGTAGCTTTAGGGATGTGCAGAGGATTTTTCCAGAAGGGTTTATAGAAATGGCTACAGAGGATAATATTTTTTAACGTTTTTTTTATTTAGTTTTTAAGGAGTGGGTTTCTCAGGTTCAAGAACTCCACAGGTCAGATAATGAAAAGTAATTAAATCATAACCCATGATTTGATAACTATAATCTGATAATCTCTGGGAAATGCAAAATGCATTCAATATATGCTCTCACGTGACTGTTCCTGGAGTGTTACACATTCAGGTGCAGCATTCTTCCTGAAAGAAATATATAAAATCTAAAACCCCTACAAGGTGCAATGAGATATTATTGGCATTAAATTCACTGGAAAATATATGATAGAATGTTTGAACACTTTCTGCTGGAATTGAGGGCACCAACTGCAAACCCAGCGATATTTTCAGTAATGGCTGTTCCATCGTGTCTCATCGGTGCCTCTATTCCAAGGGCACCAAGTGTGTAAGTGTCAGACCATTGCCACTTCCCACTGGGAGCTGATGCCAGCAAGCACAAGCACACACGAGCATCTGAAGCCCAAATATTCCTTGCCCTTTTCTGCTGGTAGGGCTTTTCATTTAAAATCCTCTAAGGTCCTTCTGTTCCTGGCTTTAACAGCGCTGAAGGACAGAAGGCAGTTCGAGCTGAAGGCAGTGAACTGTCGGTGCACTCACCTTGGTGTCTGAATGGGCACGAGGTTTCTGCCTTCCCCTTGTAGGCGGGGTGGGGGGGAATCCAAGGTGGGAGGGAGTGTGGTAAAGAGCTGTCCTCTGCCCTTTGAGATGCCTGAGGTGCAGGCCTGGCCTCCAGCTGCTACTCCAGAAAGGCATCCTTGGCCATGTCTCATATGTCAGCCCCATATGAACACTCTGAATGCCCCAGAGAGTCCCAGATGGCACAAGGTATCCCAGTTTAGACAGTAGTGTATAATCCCAAGAGGAGTTTATGGAAACTGCCCATCAGTGTCTAATGGCGGATGGAGCACATTGCTCCCTAACCCTCCATTGACTGGCTCTCTACTGATGAAAATGGGAATTTAGGCACCCAGTTCTGACAGGGAGACCTTGAGATGGACCTGAATCCCAGCTGTGCCTGTGCCTGTATGAGCACTCAAAGAAAATTGCCATCACTTCTGAGATTACCCCAGCAACTCCCCTCTGTACTGCAAGAAGCGCTCATCAGACCCCACTGCTCTGCTGACTGGAGACCATCTAAGGGATCTAAATGTTCTTCAGCATTGGGTTTGTGTTTTTTTTAATAAAGGCAGAAATTATTTTGCTGACTGTCTTCCAAAGAAGCAGGAGCCTGGTTATGACTGGCACACAAATAACAAAAGGAAGCCTTTTGAAAGGAAAATTAAAACCAAGACAGTTCCGTGTCCGTGGCTTTTTTTTTTTTTTCAAATTAATTCTAGTAAAGTTTCCAGGATATCTTTCCACACTCCTCCACCAGCCATTTGTTTTTGCTTCCTAAAAAGCCCTGTGCTGTTTCTCTTCATTATTTAGCAGTTGCTGTTTTCCAGAACAGAACGGCTGTGCTTCAGGTTTTGGCAGGAACAGCCCCTTTTTCTACGCTTTGTGCTGTTTGTGAAATGCTTTGGGAAACTTTCCACTGCAAAGCATTGTGAAAAGGCGAGCTTATTCTTCTTGCAGCGGGGAATAACAGGTTCGGCTGTCGATTCGCTCTGTGAGCAGGTGCCAGAATCCTGCCAGGAAATACTGATGGATTTTGCTGATTCACTGCGGCAGATGGGACGTGTTAGCTGGGCTCTGCACACTGGGAGAGGGGTGCAGGGGGCTGCCTCGGCTCGGCTCGGCTCGGCTCGGCTCGGCTCGGCTCGGGGGTCTTGGCCTGGTAGCAGGGAAGTGAGCAAGTCTGAGATTTATACTACAGTAGTGCATAAAGCACAGGTTTTAAAAGCCCGGTCTCCAGGAAAGCGGATGTGTTTTGGCCTTCCTCTGGCACCTTGGAGCTCAGTTTCGAAGCAAGCTGAGAGAGCCATCTGCTTGCTGACTGCTATGGAGCCCAGTGGTACTTGTCTCTCCTCCACCTCCCTATAATTGTTTGTGGCGTGCTGAGCTTAGCCCACCTCTCCATGGGGGTACAAGGGCCCAGGGCCAGAGTTTAAAAGATTTACAGGTGCTGTGCTTTGCAAGGCCTGAGTGGCTTGCTGCCTGGCGTCCTTGGCACAGAGCTATGGCAAAGTGGGCTGCTTGTCCTGGAGAAGGTAAAGGATGCTGCATGAGGAAGGCAGGCTCTGATGTCTGGGGTCTTCAAAGTGGTGGGACTTTATGAGCTAATGTGACCTCTGCAAGGCAAATGTGAAGGCACAAGGGTGGCTTTGGTGTATAGCGAGTGGCACACCTGAATCCAGCACTGTTGGTCATGCCAGGCTTGTTTTGCCATCTCTGTAAAAGATGGACCTTTGCAAAGTGCTAGTGGAGCTGGGTGTTTGCTGATGCACCTTCTTGGTCACGCTTCCATCCACTTCTGTTGGACTGGATGGGATGTGGTCAGGTGTGAGCCATGGGCTAAAGCTGTACCCTGCCCTGTCAGACAACCCACACTGGTAATTCCCAGAGACTGGGTGTGAGGAAGGGGGTGCTTCATAAATGTGGGCAGGGATGTTATATTCCTTATTCCCGGATATATGGAGAAAACAGGTTTGATGCAGGAACTCAGCTTCCACTGTATCCTGGGCCACGTGTAACCACTGCAGGGTTGTGTGCAGGGCTGAGTATCTGCACTAGGGCTACTGCTGCTTAAGTAACTCCTGTAATGGATAGAAAAGGTGAAAATTTTGTAGGAAGAGGCTCGTCAGCCTTGCTAGTGAAGCTGGAGCTGCCTCCAAGTGATGGGTGCGTGGAGTGAGAGCTCTGCAGGCATGCAAGGTGCCCTTGCTGGCTACTGTGAGCCACTGGCTCCTGCACCTGGGGTATGGTTAGTGCCCGGCACTGCAGGGCATGCCAGCACACTTACCTGTAACTGGTATGACTGGCCCCAGAAAGTGCCCATGCACTCAGGGGAGATGTTTCACCACATCCCCCAAAAGCCACCCCCTTCTTTTGCCTTGAGAAGAGTCACTTCTTTCATGCAACTTGTCCTTGTGGCCTCGGTTGGCCCTGCTCCTGCCCCTCTGTTGGGATCAAGCAGAGAGCACTGGGACTAATGACCAGGCTGAACTGAGGGTGCCCAATGAGCAGGGGTGGTTGGGCTGGGAGCAGCAGGGACCATTCAGCCCTACAGCTGGTTTGTTCTTGCCTGTGCCCTCACTACTTCTGCCTCTCATTTTTTTTCTTGTTGTGGATGCCCCATCCCTGGAAGTGTTCAAGGCCAGGCTGGATGGGGCTTTGAGCAACCTGCTCTAGTGGGAGGTGTCCTTGGCCATGGCAGAGAGGTTGGAACTCGATGATCTTTAAGGTCCCTTCCAACTCTAACCATTCTATGATTCTTGTCAGCTTCCCAGCTGGACAGCCTGAGTACTCCCTGCTGCCATCCAAACTTTCCTAGGAGCACAGTGCAGCTGCAGTGGCAATCAGTCCTCACTTGCCAGTGGCCCTCTTGGCACGGGGAGTGAGTTGTAAGGGCTGCTCTGCCACAGAGCAGATAAGCCTCATGGGGCACTGAGCTCCCCACAGAAAGGCTGGAAACCCTTCGTGGAGACTTGCTGCCTAACAGGTTAGTAGACAGTAAGGAAGGCAGGAGGCAGAAGGTGGTAAGCAGTCCAGATGAGTGGCGTGCCACCACTAGGAATTGCATCCTACCTTATTAGCCAGCATTGTTTAAAGTACTTTGAAAATTAACATAAAAGAGAGGGAAAAAAAAAAACAACACAACAAAACAAAATATTCAGGAAGCAGTTTAAAGGATCTCCCTTAGTGTGTATTTCTGGACTCAAGGCACTCTTTCCAAGGGAGTCTGTTACGGTATTAAAAAAAACCTTTGATTTTAGCACTAAGATTGTCACCTCCATCTCGCAATTCATTCTGAAGAGAGAATCTGCATTACTAACATTAATGTAACCAGACAGAAAAAAACCCAGCAAAGGTAATAGGCATTCATTGGCAATCCTACAAAAATGTTTTTTTCCTTGCATTAGCTAGGTTTGCTGTTTTTCAAAGGGAAAATTGTAATGCAGAAACATGCAGTAATCTCCCCAAAGCGTCCTGTACGTGTCTCGCTGTTCAAGTCTCCTTCACCTGGCAGTTCACCCACCCTCTCATTTCTTCACATGGATGGAGGAGCCAGCAACATTTCCACATCCTCGACTATTCCACTTTTAGCAGCCATTTCCTCGTTTTTCTTCATAAGGAAGCACTTTTCTTGCTCTGTACTTCCATTAAGAAAATGTACAAGCCTAATAGTTACTAAAAAGAAAGTGACTAAAGCTATTCTAATGTTTTTATGGACTCATTAAAGGTCTTATTAATTTTTCTCCATATTGGAAAAAATCTAATTTTTTACTTGTGACATAATCAGGAGCAGTACCTGGGTTTTCAGGGGTGAAGCATTCACATGTTAACCTTTCCTTCTGCTTCGAGCAATCATTCTTGTGAACTTGCTGAACTACAAATCAAACCAAGGCTTTTAAAGCAGACCCTTCTCCCAACATCTGTTGTACCCTCCCTTTGCATTTTGAAGTGTTTCTCTGTGCTGCTGAGCTGGGACCAAGGTGACTTGTGAAGCATCAGGCAAACAGCGCTTTGGTACCTCTATCCCTGGGTATCCTATGTCCTCAGGTTCTGCTTTTCCCTGATGGGGCTTCATTACTGGGGCCACAAATCTGCTCACCAAGTGTCATTGGGGCAGATTTCCAGCTGCTGCACCTTTTTTTGCTTGCTGTTTTGCCTCCTGCTTGCTCTTGGAGGCAGGAGCTGAAAAGGGGCTCTGGGTTGTATTTGAGGCCTGAGATAACCCCAAGCACTCCATGTGCCACCCACCCCAGCACTTTGATGGGAGAGCCAGGGGTGAGGATGCTGTCAGCCCCACTGCTGGAGATGGTCCCCAGAGCCATCTGGGGAAGGGATGTTAAAGATCATCGAGTTCCAATCCCCCTGTCATGGGCAGGGACACCTCCCACTAGACCAGGTTACTCAAAGTCCCATCCAGCCTGGCCTTGAACACTTCCAGGGATGGGGCATCCACAACTTCTCTGGGCAACCTGTTCCAGTCTCATCACCCTCACAGAAAAGAATTTCTTCCGATGTCTAATCTAAACTAGCCTCTTTCAGTTTAAAACCATTACTCCTTGTCCTATCCCTACACCCCCTGACAAAAAGTCCCTCCCCTATTGCCAAGTCCCATCTTGCAGCACTGGGGGGATGGAGGGAAGCACCCGCACATTCCCTACCTGGGGGTGATAAGTGATAAGTTAAACTTCTAATTGATTCAGTTGCAGCAGCTAGCAGCTAAAGTAAAGCGATAAAAATACAAAAGCACAAAAGTGAGGATGCAGCAAGTGATTTATGGCAGGCTGTATCTGCTCGCCACTTAGCGGGGCTCCAGCGCAGGCAGGCGACATTGAGTGCGGTGGCGGTGGCAGTGGGAATGTTAAGCACCGTGTTTCACAAAGCACCCCAGCCCTCCCGACAGCCAGGCCTGAGTTATTTCAGAAACGCGTGGCACGTCTGCCTGATCCTGATGCATCTCTTAGCAATGATACTTCATAAATCCCTGGTTTATAAATTCGCTGCCAATGGACGAAAAAAGTTTCAGTCTATAATCCGTTGTCATGGAAATAGTTGGGAAGTTTGATGTGCAAAGGTACATTAACTGGGATGGGAAAATAAAAGTGGGTACCTCTTGATTTTGCCTTTTGGAGTTTTCTAATCTGGAAATAAAGGTAGAGGCTACAGCAAAGCCTAAGGGAAATGCATCTGCTTTCTGGACAGATGCTTCTCAATAGCCAAGGAAACCACGTCCAACCTAATCCCAGGCATCCCTGTGCATCCGCTGTAGTGCAGCACTGCATTTGCTCTTGGATGTCATCTCTCACCTGCTGGTCATTAAAGCCTTGTGCTTTCTGTCCTGGGAAAAAAAATGTCTTTTATAAAAAATCCCACACAAGATGAAAAGTGAGAGGAGGACAAGTAAAGATAAAATGAAGAATAAACATTAGAGGAGGTGAGTGCAGAGAAGCATATTCCACTTGCACTATTAGGGAGGTTTTAATTTCCTGAAAAGATTTTATATGCCAGGCAGGGACATGACTGGATGGCAATCGCATTATCAGGCCTCTTATCAACCTCAATATTGCTCAGCCTTACCTGAATGGATTATTTTTTCAATAGTTCAGTAGCTAAATTAAAAAAACAAAACAAAACAAAACAAAACACAAAAAAAAACCCAAACCAAAAACCCTACACTTTGGTTCAGGATAATATCTTATGCGCTGTTTCAGTATTTCTCAATTCAGGTGAATTTTAGAATAAAAACATCCTCTCAAAATAATGCATTGAAACAATTTATTCTGAAGCTGTCAAAACAAAATATCGAGGAAATATCAAAAACTTCTCACTCCCTCATTTTTTGCCATTTATCCAGTTAATCTAACCCCAGTCAGTACGTAGTTCTCACTGCAAACTGAATTTTTCATTTGTTCTACTTACTATTCACCAAAACAAATCCTGTCTACTTCCATTGTAGTTATTTAATACTCACTGAGCTGCCATTCTGCCGCTGCGGTGATAAATCTTTCATCCCCTTTTATGGTGGCTCCTTAGGGGCTAGCGAGATGCAAAAACATTTTCTTTTTTTGAGGAGCAGTATGACATGAATTTCTTGAGGGGTGCCAAGACCCACCATTCAGGTGGAGGCTGAGGTCATTTAGGTGATGTTCACCTGCGAGCGCTGGTCAATAGCAATGACCTCGTCACGGTGTCACTGGGGGGAACGGCAGCATCGCCTGCCTGCGTCCCCTGACACTGTGTTAAGAGTGGGGCTGGAGGGCAGGATTTATGGCACTGGGGAGGGTTTTGCAGCATGGGATGTCTGGAGGTGATGTCCCAGGCACTCTTCTGGCTGAGGCATTGCACTTAGGCCTGCTGGTGACAGCAGGGAACCAGGAGGAATGGTCTGAGGGGACCTCAAGTCACAGCTACAAGAGCAGGGGTATGGGTGATCCTGGTTTGAGTGTCTTCACATCTAATGTGTGTATATGACCAGGCTTGATTTTTGAGGATGCTCAGGTCCAGCATCCTGTTTGCTGTGGCACAGGCTGTCACCGAATGCTTTCCTCTCAAAAACGTGGCTTTCAGCAGCTGTCAGGAACATTGAAATGCGAAGCAATGAGAGGTAGTCAGATAGCTTCCTCCTGGGAAGGTCTTCCACTGTCAGAGTGAGAGTTTGTGGAACTGTTTCAGTGACTGTATCTAAAAAGCAGAACAACTTTTGATCTTGGTTTATTCTTTCTGTTTTATTTTGTTTTCAAGGAAATGACTGGATCTGGACCGTGTTCTTTGGGAAAGGTTTTAGGGGCCCTGTATGGTCCAACAGCATGACTGTGTAAGATCCTGGACCCCATTTTTGGATAAGGGGCTGAGGATGCTGGGACAAAGGTCACAGAACTTCTGTTGGGCTAAGGACCAGTATGCAGCTGGATGCCCCTGTTGCTGAAATGAAGAGGAATTTTTCATTAGGTTCTTCTGGTTGCAGAATATTTTTAAAATGTGGTCTGTGCTGGAACACTGACATTTCCTGTAATAGAGAAATCTCTGTTTTGGTAAGCGTTACAGCTGGTCACTTAAAATTCTAGATACCTGGGAAAAGCAGCTGGAGACCTAAACCACATCTCCAGGAGGCTTTGTCTTTTGGTTTTTCTCTTCTACTTGTGGACTTTGGCCATAAGTCTGGTAGAGGAAAATTACATTTGGACTCTTCCTTGCAAGGAGTTAGGGGAGAAATACATGCTGATTTTAAGTCAAAACCCAAGCCTGGACTTCTGGAAAGAGGAGCTCTCAGTCAGCCACACCAGCTGGGCTGGTTTCCACCCCTGCCAGGGGAGTGCACAGGTAGCAGGTCCCACCAGTCCCAAACACAGCACCAAAGTTAAGTGGCCCTTCTAGATCAGATCACCTGGGAAAAGGTGAGACCCACATGCCTTTGGCTCCCCTGTTCGCCTGTCTCCCTGGGGAGGTTTGGCACTGCCACAGACTCAGGAGCACGGCTTCCCCCCACTTTCTGTTAAACACTTCAGCCTTTCCACTGAAAGCTTTTAAATTGTACTGAAATCTACCCTGTATCTTTGCAGTCAGTACATTTTTACAAGGGTTAAGTAATCAATATATAGTTTTCGCCAGCATTTCTCTTCCATGCCCTTTTTTTCCCCTTGTCCAGTCATTGCTGTGCCATCATCAACTAACAGCCTAACTGATTATGCTCCCTCCCACCGTGATTTATGTCTAGGAGCAAACAAGGAAAGAGAACTGCTCTTGAAAAGCTGTCCTTGAAGTCCTGGTCTACAATAGTTTCCCTTCTTTTTTTTTCTTTCTTTTTTTTTTTTTTTTTTTAAGCGGGGATCAGAAAAACATAAATTGCAGTATATCTTCAAAGTGTTCGGGGGGTTGTTTGCCACATGACTCATATTGACTTTAATGGGAGTCACATGCTAAACTCCCATGCAACACTTGGAAAGTTTTAAAGTGCCACCGCTTTGCGCAAGAGCCCCGAATGAAAAGCCACTTTTGTTTTCCTGCTCCACAGCACTGGCATTGTCCAAATCCCATCCCTCCAGTGGGAACATGCTGGGAACGGGAGAAAAAACCCAGCCAGGGAGCCAGCGCTGCTGCCAGGCAGCCCTGCCTCCTGCCTGATGGCTCTCCCCACCTGCAAGCACAGTGGGCAGGTGAAATCAATGCAGCATCAACGCCTAGGAAGCCCTGCCAGAGCTCCCCAAAAAACAGGGGCAGGCTGAAGATAGGTCTGGCACCGAGATATTTACATTCCCTCTCCTGTTACTAGCGCTGGCCAGTTAACTCCCTCTCCTCTGTTTTGCAGGGTTACATGTCTTTTCGGTGATGTCTGCCAGTCCCCTGACAGTTTCCACTAAAGCTTCTTGTTTCGGAGACTTAAAGTCATTACTATTACCTTGCTGTCTTAAAATCTATCTGCCATTGGGAAAGAATGGAGCAAATAGAAAGAAAATTTCCCTGCAAAATAAAGAAAACAAAAAGAGCTTGCCCTTCTGGATGCAGGCAGGTTTTTTTCTGTTTTGAACAAGGAAAGAGCAAAATCTCCTGCCCTTCCCCACCCTCCGCCCCTGAAACAGGTCATGTATTAGCCTGCTGTCAGGTCAAATGGCTGAGTGTGATTTAGAGGGATAAAAACCATGTTAAAGCAAACTAAGAGCAGATTGTTCCAAGCGCGCACGTGGCTAATCCTTGCCTAGGACTAGGCAGCCTGGGCACTGCCGATATGAGAATCTCTCCAGGTCCCTTTGAAGTATGGGCAAGTATATTAAAGCGGGAGGAAAGCACCGACTCCTTCAGGTCGTGATTTGTGTTTATTGGCTGTGATTTTTATGAGTTGGGGAAAGAGGTAGAAAGGCGGGTGTACGGTAATTGAAATGTACGGGGTTGGTGTAAGAGACCGTTTCACGATCAAGAGAAGGTGACAAAGCCCTTTCAGAGGAGTGTTTTTCAGCCTTCGCTAATGTTTCTGCATAAAGGGTCCCGGTGCTAATGCTACCTTTAATGGCGTAAGTGCGAAGCCGTGAATCATCCGCCCAATGATTATAAATAGCAATACATCCTTGGTCACTCAGAGCCGGGACCCCGCAGCATTTTTAAAGCACTTGCTTTAAAAAGCCTTTCAGTGCTGCTGGTAGGATGAGGGATCTGTACGACTGCCTGGTACCGCCGCCCCAGATTGCTTCGTTACCTTGGGGGGTTTGCTTCATCCCAATTAGGGAGGGATGCAGAGCCCCTGCTGAATAACAGCTGGCCCATAGCTGTTTCTTCTCCCTGCCGTTGTCAAGCCACGTTTGCTAGTGAGTTATGCATGCCTTGAGCCAGGAAAGAAAAAACACATGGGACGTAAATCCAGCAGTCAAGGGGCTCCAGTGATGTTCCTCGGTGGTTTCGGCAACCCATTTATGCAAGCAGGAGCTGCTGGAGCGAGTGCCAGCAATACCCCTCAGCACAAAGGTGACAGCAGTTCTGCAGTGGCTTTCGATACACACGGCTATTTTTCTGCCTGGAAATGTTGCATAGATAGGATGGAGGATTTGGGCTATTTTTCCAGCAGCCCCACTGGCATTGTGTCTCTGCTGGACATCCAGAAATGCTGGACAAAGGGGCACTGCCCGCCAATAAATCACCTCTGTTGTGCACATGCAGCGAGCCCAGCATGGCCGGGATGTTTATCACACAGGCGCTCTCCCACCCTGCAGATGGCCTGTACAGATGCAGTAAATCAGCCCCATCCTGACATGCCCGATGCAGCACATCTGGGCAGCGCATGCTGGGAAACCCAGCCCAGAAGCACTCCCTCCCCAGAGGCCGCACACAGGCAGCCCCCCACACGCTGCTGGCCTCACTGGCCCTGTATTCAGAGTCTCACCCTGCAGGGAAGTCAAGAGGAGGCTGGAAATATTCTTCCTTGGTCTTATTTTCCAGCTTTTTCTTCTGCCTACCCTCTCTTAACAAAGTGGGGAAAAGGTTGAAAGCTGGGAGCATCCCCAACCCCATGAAGCATCCCGACAGTGAGCGCTGCAGGACCACCCCTTCCCTCCCCTGCTTTCCCTGTCCTCACCCACCCAAAGTTCAGAGAGTATGTAGTAAAATTAGAACTTAATTCCTGTGCTGGAAAGGGGATCCCCTCATCACCCTGTGTGGAAGGAAGTCTAGCACAAAAGCTGTTCCATCATGAGGTGTATAACTCAAATTCAAGATTAAGGTGTGGAAGGGGGGTTGTACTGCACCCACTCTTTTATGCATTTGTGCCCTATGGCAAATGCCAGGGCATGAGTGATGCACTGGGGTGCAAAGGCCAGAGGTGATATGGGTGCATTGTTCCCCTGAGAGCTTCACAGCAACCCAAGGCAGCACCCTGAAGCTGGGCAGGGCAGCTGGCAGCTTGCACCTCCATATGATGGCACAAATTCTCTCTATATATTATATATTTATCTTTTACATATGTTTGTATGTATACCAGTGGGCCGGCAAGTTCTTTGCTGAAGCAGAGTCTCAGAAGAAGCATAAGGATGTCTCTCCAACCCTATGGCCAAATCTTCTGAAGGTACAGCTCAATATGGGCAGCATTTGTTTGTATGCTTGGGGTTTTTTTTTATTTCTTCTTTCACATACTTTGCTGGGAAATAGTCTGCCTGACCTTGACAGCTGGCTGAAAAATTTGGTTGCATGGTTTCTTGGCACAACATGCAGATTTTGTCTAAAGCAGACTGCTTCATAGGAAACATTGATTATTGCCACCAATTTTTTGACAGGGAAATGTTGAGACATTGTGTTTTGGAAGGACTGTCAGTCCTTTTGCCGTGCTAATGCTTCCCCCTACAAGGTGATTATTTTTAATATTCAAATATGCAAAATAGGTAGATAGTCAAAACAAAATCATTGTGGTCTCCATGAAAATGGTTTGAATATTTCAAAAAATTCTATAGACTGTTTACAATACGCATCTGTTTATTACTTTTTTAAATTAAAAAGTTATATTGAAATTGTGCTCAAATAAAAAAGTCAGCATTACAGCCCAGCGAGGTCAAATGAAAGAAGGTGGTTGGCTTATCTTTGCCTATTTATGTTCTTCACTGTAGGTTTATAGCACTTGTTTTCAGGACATCCAGTGTATCACTGCATATGTGTGAGAAGAATATGGGTATAATTCTGGGTATGTTATCTCATAAGTTGTATAGCCAAATTTAGGAAATGAAACTTTATGCAAGGGACCTCAGCTAAGACAAGGGAAACACAGGAACACTGTGTTGCTCATTCTGTTGATAACTGGAAGAAATAGCTGTATTGAGTAGGACACTGAGTCAGTAACAGTCCTATCAGCAAATAGATTATTATTAATGAAGGACTGGCCAGCCTACTACGGTCTTCTCCTTCTCAGAGGAGCCTAACGAATGAATTAGGAAGTTCTTAGTTTTCTGGATTAGTGTTTATTTATGTTACCAATGAGAAACAACCTGAGCAGAAAAGGCTGAGATCATCCTTCTGTATGTGTGCACCCTTGAGTACACCCTCAGTAAGCTTGCAGATGACACCAAACTAGATGGGAGTGTCGACCTGCTTGATGGTAGAAGGGCTTTACAGAGGGATCTGGACAGGATGAATGGATGGGCTGAGGCCAATGGGATGAAGTTCAATAAGGCCAAGTGCCGGGTTCTGCACTTGGGTCACAACAACTCCATGCAGCACTACAGGCTTGGGGAAGAGTGGCTGGAGAGTTGCCTGGCAGAAAAGGACTTTGGGGTGTTGGTTGACTGTCAGCTGAACAAGAGCCAGCAGTATGCCCAGGTGTCCAGGAAGGCTAACAGCATCCTGGTCACTGTATCAGGAATATTGTGGTGAGTAGGACTCGGGAGGGGTTTGTTCCCCTCTACTTGGCACTGGTGAGGCCCCATCTCAAGTACTGTGTCCACTTTTGGGTCCCTTACCACAAAAAAGACGTTGAAGTGCTGGGTTGGGTCCAGAGAAGCTGGAGGCAAAAAAGCTGGTGAGGAGTCTGGAGAGTAAGCCTGATGAGGAGAGGCTGAGAGAGCTGGGGTTGTTCAGCCTGGAGAGGAGGCAGAGGGGAGACCTTATTGCTCTCTACAACTCCCTTGAAAGTAGGTTGTAGAGTGGGGGGGTTGGTCTCTTCTCCCAAGTCACAGGCGATAGGACAAGAGGAAATGGCCTCAAATTGCACCAGGGGAGGTTCAGATTGGACAGTAGGGAAAAATTTTACACTGAAAGGGTTATTAAGCATCGGAATGGGCTGCCCAGGGAAGTGGTTGAGGCACCATCCCTGGAGGTATTTAAAAGACAGGTTGACATAGTGCTCAGTGACACAGTTTAGTGATGGGGGTTGGGTTGTTTCCTGTTTGTTTGTTTGTCTTTCTTCTTAATCAGTGTTAGGTTGATGGTTGGACTAGATGATCTTAAAGTTCCCTTCCAGCCTAGACAAGTCAATGATTCTGTTATTCCATGATTCTATGATCCTGGAGCACCCTGGGGCCCCATGGTTGCTTCATGGTCCTTAGAGCTGGTTCTTCTCAGGCAGAAGGTGGATGTGAAGCTGTGTTTCTAGTATATATTGGCTTCTCCCTGAACTGAACTGGGTACAAAGAAAATTTACAGGTAGTTTTGTGAATCCAGTCTTCATTCCCATGTTTTTTATGATATGAACAAAAATGAGCATGTTTTATTTTAGTTTGCTTGACTAAGATTGAATTTTACCATCTCTTGCTTTTATTTTGGTGAGGGAAAATGAGTAAAAATTATCTTTGGTTCATCTGACCCTATGTTTAGGATCTTCTTCAGGTCCTCTGGTGAACCAAAAGGCCAATATAGTTACTCATATAGTGCTGTATATACTCATATACCAATATAGTTACTCATATAGTGCTACCCGAAGCCCAACGTGGTTGTCAACATCCTTCCCTTTAAAGATGCTCACTGGTTTCTTCTCCCACTGGAAAGCCTGTTTTGCTGTCCATATGCAAACTGGGAATCTATCACATCCAAGCCTACATTTTGATGACCAGTTATTTTATCAACACTGAACAACTGGGGGAAAAAAAGTCATTATTCTTCTGTTGGTCATACATAGTATCCTCCAAGGAGGTATTTACATGTGAGCGAAGAAGTTCATTGGCTTAGCTAGGATGTTTATTACTGTCCCTTGTATAATAAAGCCATCAGTCAGGGTGGAAAGGGGCGAGGGAGAAGGGAGAGCCAAATCACCACAAGAGAATTTATGTGTAGATAGTTGCATATAGGTTTTCTTTTATTTTTAGATGTTGATTGGAGTATGAGGTCCAATAAGATATACAGCCCCATAGCCATACACATGTGCTGTTATAATGCAGCCATTCATTCAAAAAGGCTGGCAATGGTTAGGGTGGCAGATTTATTGTGTGTACTGCAGGTTAAGGATCATAGGTCATTTTGCAAATATCCTTTTCAGGTGTCTGTAAATTCCTGTAAAAACACACACAAAGTGCAAGAACACTCAGAAGAGTTATTTTTTTATTACCTTCCTGACTCCCAGAGCCCAAATGAAAACAAGATAAACGTGTCCTTACTGGGAACACTGGGAGCGAGCTAACCTCTCAAGGTGGGAGTCCCCTGCTAGCCTAGATGGCTGCAACACCTGAAGTTATCTCTTACCTGCACTTAGGCCTCTATTTCATTTCACAAAATGCTGCAGCAGACCATAAACTTCCTTGCCGTTGAGCAAAGTCTGCTTTTAACTCCTGGTCAGAATACATAGCTTCACTGAGGGGTAGCATAGCCAGCCCAACCACCTTTTACAAGGCTGCCCTGACCCTGCTTCCCACACAGACAGTGCTTAATGAGAGGCTTAACTGTATCTATCCAGCCTGAATTTTAAATTATTAAATGATCAGACAGTAGCTAAAGGGGTGTCACACATGCAAGGCTGGCCATAAGCACCATCCCAACAAGGGCTGCCAGCCTCTGTGCTGTGAGGGGGTCCCCCGCCTCCTTGAGCTCGCCTGGCCATGGGGCAGCACTGCCTGCCCTCTGCCTTCTGCAGAGTCCCAGCCCAGAGGGCTTCCCTGGTGCTGCACAAAGCCACCATGCTGCCTTACCATCCCTGGCAATGATGGGTGCTCATCACAGTGCCTGCCAACCCTCCAATTTCACCAGCTCAGCACCAAAGATGTGGGAATAAGTCATAGACTACCCCATTCTCTGAGGAGACAAAGGCTCGCAGCCATGCTAATGAATTTTATGAGCTCCCCAGAGGTTCCCAAAGAAGCATTAAATCATGCAAGCCCCTCAGCTTGCCATCCAGCCAACAAGCCCCCCTGAGGACCTCTCTCTCCATACCTGATGGCCCTGACTTACTGCAGGTGTACTAGAAGGACAGAACCACACAGAAGGTGGGAACACACTGGCAGTGAGGGTGCATCCAGGGGGATGTAGTAGTGTATCTCTTGTTAGCACAACAGACCAGCAGCTACAGAGGCTGTCCTGGTGGGATCCCTGCAACCCTGCTGCAGATGGGCAATTCCCACTGAGATACACATTGCAATTCCCAGTGCGGTTCTCACTGCATTTCCCAGTGCAATTCCCACTGTGATTCCCATTGCAATTCCCTTCTGAATCGCCGATGCAAATTCCACTCCAATTCCCACTGCGATTGCCTCTTCAATTCCCACTGTGTTATTCCCACTGTGATTCCAATTTCAATTCCCCTTTGCAATTCCCAGTGCAACTCTCACTGTGAGCCCCAGCAGGACCTCGGGGCTGGTCCTGCTGGCTCATCACCAAGCACAGGGTTTCTCTCAGTCTCAGCAGAGCCGGTGGCAACAGCCAGTCCTGAGAGACGAAAGGGACCCAAATGACTTTTTTTTTTTTACATTTTTTTAAAAACGTAAGATTTGGCAGATGAGCTACCCAGGGGCATTAGTGGCATAACATGAATAATATTTTCTGACAGAAGGAGGTCACACAGCCCATTTCAGCCTGTCCACCTACGTGGAGGAAAGAAGCATGACGAGGCAGGAACACTAAGTTCTTGTCTGAGTTTTCTGACTGTTCACTGTGCTACTGTAGATGCTTTGGCAGCCTTTTGAGCTTCATTGCATGTTAATCAGTGTAGTTAGTAACATTATTTTTTTTAACTAAAAAAAGGAGAATTTTGCTGACAAGGTGCCTCAGCTCCTTTCCAATATAGGTTTTGGCTGTAATTGTGGAAAGTTTCATCTTTCTGTGAAAACATTGTCATCTTAGCAGTTTAGTTTACCCCAGCGGTATGGCTTTGCATTCACCAGAAGCAATGGTTTTGGTCAATGAATTGCATTAACCATCAGCTTAATTAAACAGTTCACACACTGAATAAAAGTCAGGTCTTTTGAGCACTTCAGCACGAGGTGATGCTTTCTAAAAATCACTGTTTCTTTCTTTCTTAGCCACTCCTTGTAATTAGTCTGTACGGCTTCTTTATCCTCTGGATGTTCATGTGTTTACTAGAGCTCCTCAAGCTCCATGAGGAAACCTCACTGACACTGAAAAGGTGTTTATTTTATCCTGCTGAAGATGATCTCAAGGTGTTGTCAGAGGTATTTGCACCCCATGAGCTGTGAACTGCTGTGCACTCATGCTGGCGATATGGAAAATAACATTTCAATTAGCAGAATCGATATTTTGGCCAGGTTCCCAGAGGTGGTCCTACTGCCTTGACCCAGGATCTCAGCAGATGCAGTGCAGCCAAGACTGGCTCTGTCCCTTGAGAGATCTGTTCTGTCCCTGGGATGGTTTTTGACTTGCTGCTGCAGCACAGCAGTTCTACCCGCTCCTTGCTACACTGTACCTGGGGAAAAGATGCCTTTTCATGAAGGTCCATGTGCAGCTTTTCTCGCTGCATTTATTGTTTGTGTTAATTCATGCTATGTTCCCTTTTGTAAGCTTATTTTGCTTTTGTTTTGGGGTAATTTGGTGTGTAAAATAACTGTACACCCTCCAGGTACATTATATTGGCTTGTCACTAATGGCATATTATCACAATCAGTAGCACCACAAAATATCCTATATTTTGTATGTGACCTTCTTATAAGCTTCCAATCTAAGGTGAAGAGCTGCAGACATGACCCAGGGCTCATTATACATGGCATATATCAAGAGAGATGGAGATTTTTTGTGGGCATTTGTTTCTTATTTCCCCAGAAACTATTTCTCACACACACACACGCGCACACACACACACACAGAGTTTGAAAAAGATGTTGCAGGCATTTCTCATAACACTTCATCTACTTTTAAAGGGTTAAAATTGAATAGAAAAGCCCTCCCTCACCTCTCGAGTCCTGTTGTTTGGGATGCAGGAAAGGCTGTGCACAACTTTTACCTTCCCTCAGCCCTCGTCCCTGAGCACCCTGTGCCTGGACAACTGAGGGCAGGTGGGAGGCAGAAAAGGGCAGTTTCATAGCGCACACAAGCACAGGACCCCTTCCCTGTTGCCCTAAATCATGATCTTTTTTGTTTGCTGCAAAGTAAGTTTGGAGCTTTTTTGGTAGCAGTGGCTCTTAGTATTGATGGCAGCATGATATTCAGAAGAGTGGAAAAACATGTTGATGGAGAGACCCACTTCAATCCTCATCACGTAATACTTTATATTTCAGACTAGCCCTAAGTGTTCTGGTAATGCTAATATTAGAGTTATTGCGCTACATTCGAAATGAATCTTTATTTTTAAAGGAAAATACGTGCTGAAGCCAAGTTTTAAGTTGTCAAATTTTGTAGCTGTTCCCACTTCTACCACAGTTGGAGGAACATATTACAACAAAGTTTTTGAAACGACCTGCAATGAGGTTAAGTTCCTGGAGCCTCTCTGCAATTCAAAATCTCCAGACTCTTTTAGAAATCACCCTTTATTTGCTGCCCCACTTTCTTCACTCCAGTAAAAATGTGTTTCATTCATTTCTTTGCAACTGCTCCTTATTTAATTTGGCAAAGAGGAAAGTGTGAGTTGGTTCCCCGCGTTCAAAAGTGATGCAGCAGTTTTTCAGTGTTCGCATTGAGCCGTGTCCTTGAATTCACTTTGTCTGATCAGCAGCCATTTTTCAGCCCAACTGTACTTCTGGCACAGCCAAGTCAGGCTGGGAATGAGCAAAGCCAACGGAAGATCATGTCTCTATCGAGCAAAATGCCTGGTTCCCTAGCTACAAACAAGGATGTGCCAGAAACCCCGGCTCAAGTGAGAATTTTGTGCTAAGCACTGAGGTCACCGTGACCTTCACAAAGATTACTTCATGCATTTTTATTTCAGTAGGTGTCAAGAACCGTGCTGAGATAGCTTAGTTTGTGCTGCAGCCCGAAAAGGGTAGGGGAAATCAGACACTTTGCATTGCCTGGGATTTTAAATGGAAAAGTCCTGCTCTCTTTTTGTTTGCTCAGCCCAATACAAACCTGCTTTTGCTTTTATCTTATCATGACATTCAAATTCGGGAGCAGAGTACTGGAGCCCTGGAGGGCAGCACTGACTGAGAGACCTCCATTTGCAACCTTTCAAGACTGCCCTTCCAGTGCTACCTCTTGGGTTTCTCTAATACAAACTAAACCCACTAAGGCATGTGCAGCAGCTCAACCAGACCACGGCTTTGCCCCCACACTTGCTTGTTAAGGAAGATCAGGAAGATAAGGAAAAATAAGATTTTATTTAAAGGGGGGACTGGCAGAGGTCTCAGCCTCCCAGATCACTCTGGAACACTGCTTGTATCACCAAACCATGCTACAAATACCTGTCCTGCAGCTGCAGCAATCTGAACAGGTACAAGTGCACCGTGACGGTTATGGGAAGCAAGCAAGCAGCATTTCTGTCAAGCACAATAGCAATAAGCGAATTTGAATGAAAAGCACTAACTCTTTCCAGGCTATTTGTCTTTCTTTTATTGTCCTGCTTTCCAAAATTACCTGCCCTCAGTGCATAAGCATTACTACACAGCAGTCGTGCAGTGTCACAGCGTTCAAACATAATCAAAATGTTTTAACGTGAAATGTTGTACATACTATGAAAAGAATTTCTAGGAATAACCCCTTGAGTGTTCCAGACTGAATCACAGAAGTCGTGCTTTCTTTTGTGTTTGCACAGTTGCATATTCATACAGCAGGGGTATTTTTCCTGTCATGGACTTTTGTGGAAACTGAATTTCAAAAATGTGCCTGAGGACTAGCGAAAAATTAATCTTACATTCACGGGAAGGATAATTCCCACTGAAATATCAATGTGGCAGGAATCAGGGGATCAGATACAGTGTCCTACAATCTCTGCCTTACCATGACCAGCTTGCAGTTTTCAAATATCGAACACCTGCAGAACAGTGTTTGAAATCAATTGAGCCTCTGAATTTAAGAGTTGCAATGTCATTCAGATAATCAAGTATACTTGAAGGACCTGCAGCCCACTTTCTCACTAGCCACAGGTAGTAACAGGAGACTCAATCCATCAGACAAATTATTCATTGCCTGCCACCCACTCTACTCAACTCCAATGGGTCTATTTCAGCTGGAAGTGGCTCTCTCTGATTGCATCCTCTCCCGGAGTGCAGCTGGATTTACCCTCCGCAGAATCATTTTCTTTGGCACTAAACACACCATCATTCCACCATATCTGTTAACCAACTTTTGGGACTAGAATTTAAATTAGGGGCATCACTCACAGACACTCCCAAAGCAAATTTGTACCCTCAAGTTTTAAAAAGAGAATGGCAGTCTAAGTTCAAATCATCTAACGTGCAGCAGAGACATGGGTCTGGACATCAAAGCTGTGATGTGGCATATTCCAGCTCTGCTGTCACTACCACAAATTCAGCTTGCAGTTAGTGAAAACTGGCTGCTCTAATGAAACAGCTCTCTCCTATCAGCCTGATTTCTCATAGATTATTGACCTCAGTCCAGGCTTTAGTAAGGTGCAATTTGATTCCTTTTGAGGCAAGATTATCTGGGCAGTCAGTTCTGAGGAGTTCAAAGGCTCTCTATTTCTGTCCAGGGCTGGCAGAAAAAATGTAAAGAGTTAGTATTTCCACTCATCTGGTAAGAAATCAGAGGGACTTTGGTCTGCATAATCTATCTATCTATCTATCTATCTATCTATCTATCTATCTATCTATCTATCTATCTATCTATCTATCTATTATTGTGAGACAAAATGCACATCATCTTTTTGAGGTCGCTCAAACAATGTTCTGCATGTGCACCAGGCCCATTCAGAGAGAAGGGAAAAGCCTCTTACATTGTTTTTCTATCCCTCTCTATAGCAGTTGGCAAACAAGACTGATGTGTACTTGAAAGAATTACACTTCTACCTAAGCATACTCTATTTTCCTTTCCATCTCAAATAAAATTAGGCTCATTTTCCAAAAATTAATCCCAGTGACTCTTCCTCTTCAC
The DNA here is from genome assembly GCA_013400555.1 of Jacana jacana. Classification (NCBI taxonomy): domain Eukaryota; kingdom Metazoa; phylum Chordata; class Aves; order Charadriiformes; family Jacanidae; genus Jacana; species Jacana jacana. The sequence goes on from VZTM01036874.1 coordinate 605,910, forward strand.
ATGGGCTTCCTGGTGCCTCTTACCTTTCTCCTAGTTTCCCATTCATTTGTTCTATAGCTCTTACATCTCTTGGGCTGAACTTCCTCATGAACTTCTCACTGAAGACACATGCTTGAGCAAAAGTTGAGGCTCTGCCCCTCTGTGTATTACTACCATTATTACCACATAACAATACAATGTAATAGTACATTGTAATGATAAGATGAGCCAGGGCCACCTCTGCCTCTTTGATGATGGGTCAAGAGCGTATTGCCCTCTGCTGTCTTTCTTTCTTTGGTCCTAACTCGGAAAGCTTCTGGTTTTGTTGCTCCTCACAAATTCTTAAGCCTTTGGCTAGGCTTTGTCATTGCAACCTCTCCTGAAATCAGTCCCAAAGCTGACATCAGCAGCCTGGTGGCTGCTGGCCCTGTTGTCTTCTGTGCTGTCCCCAAGCCTGAAGGGAGGGGGACAGATCAGACCTCACAGCTGAAAATGCCCAGGCTGCCCCATGCACTGTATGGCATTACAGGAAAGCAAACTCTCTCCTGCTTAGCCAGAAGGTTGCTACACAGTCTGTGCTCTTCTAGCCTCACCTCTTCCCAAAATGTCCCATTTTGACAACACCTGACCTGTTACCAGGCACTAGCCAAGGAAAGCAGAGGAAACATAGGAGCTCTCACTCATGGTCCCTCTGTAGCCATCAATGGCTGCTGTGTTCATAGGGTCAGTCACACCTGGAAGTGTTGGAGGAAAACCACCCCAGCTAACGGGTCACTGCCCCCCTAATACTCCTGGCATGCTCCTCAGCTGGAGAGGGGGATGCCATGCCTCTGTGCTCTCCAGCTGTGTTTTATGATTCCCAGTTCCTGACTCTGATTTCCACCCATGGCTTGTCCATCTGAAGCTCTGCTAATAGACTTATAGGCTAATAGCAAGGCTTCTTCAGACACATAAAGCAGTGAATAATCTTCCAACTGGCTGATGCAGGCAGACAGAAGGCAGGGGTGGGAGACTCGGTGCTGTGTCAGGCAGTGAGAATAACCCGTAGGAGGTCAAGCAAAGGAGGTACAGTGGCACTGTTGTACATGCTGTAGTTCTCCCCCTGCATGTCCATCTGCTGGGAATGTACCTGTGGTGGAAAGATGATTTTTTCAGAGCTTTAAACTGTCCTCTTGGGCCATTAAGATTTGCAGGGCTTTCTTTGGTTCCCTTGGATTTTAAAGACTAGGTGGAAGAAAGCTCCCTGTCGGTAGTTCCTCCAGATGCGCGGCAGCCTTAGGCCCACAGCAGGAACCAAAGCTGTGACCCTCTCTTCTAGGATGTCCCCTAATGTCACAATCCAGAGCTCCATCTAACCTTTCAGAAGAGATGGCCTAAGAAAAATTGCGTCACATCCCCACCATTCTTCCCTGGACAGACATGGAGATCATTCTGTGCCTTACCTAAGTGCTAACAATTACCTCCTGATAGCACCTCTACTTGTTTCAAATTTGCTTCCAGAATGGGATATTTTGCCAGTTCCTCTCCCAGGAGGAGTCCCTGCAGGCACTGGCCCACCTCCTCCTGCCCATCTCCATCTTTACCTGCCTGTAGTCCAGGTACCAGAGAGGGGGAGCACGTGAGTTGCACCAGGAGAAGTAGCACAAAAATTGCCTGCTTTAACACCCCATGAGCAGTGAAATGAATGAACAAGCGCACAGATCCTGCCAACAAAGCATGGGCTGATCCTTGCCACCTCCATCACCCCCAACATTCCCCTTTGAAATTACACCCTCGCTCCCTTCACCCGTTCACCCCACCAGCAGTTTGATTTCTCTGACACTAGCACTGTATTGCCTTACATTTAGGACACTGAGGTCACAGAAAGTGCTTTGTACCATGAAGAAGTTATCTCCACGCGACTGAAAGCTTTCTGCAACTGCATATTGCATCCAGTGTTTGCGGCTGCTGATCCGTTATTTGTGAAGGGAACAAATCCCATCCTTTGCTTTTCGGCTGACTGGAGATTTAAGCTCCCTTCACTGAAAGAGAACATGATGTTATGAAAGATTTCCAACCATTGGCTTTTTTATTTTTATTATTATTACTGTCCTTATTCTTGTTTTGATCCGTCTGCTCTAGCTGTGCCATGCAAAGCTTGTGCAGCTAACACCACTTGGCGTGACCCAGCTATTTTCACAGTGATGCTGCAGGATCACTCTATCCTATTTCATTAAAAGGCAGAGCATTTTACAACTTCTCCACCCCAGCTGCAACGACACGGTGCGAGGTGCTGCAGCTTATTCCCCTCCCTTTCCTTTGCCTGCAGAAGCAAACCAGCTCAGATCCGCAGAACTTGCAGGTAAGACATTAATCAAAACCACAGCAGGGATCCAAAGTAGTTCCTGGAGCAGGAAACTGTTTGAAGACCATTATTTTACCTTTGTGCTCAGCAAACCCACCTACGGATGAGAACTTCGGAAAGGGGAAAAGAACATTAGGTAATCGAACCCTAATGTTAAATGTGGCTTTCCATTAAAACACGTGCTCACTGGGGTTCAGCTGTTATCTCTTTCTCCACAAAGCCCAGGTGCTAAATGAATGAAAACCACTCGGTTAATATTATACATTCATGCATAAGTATGTGTATGCACGTACACAAAGCAGAGATCTTTCACAAATGTATCTTTCCTAAGACAACTAAATACCTTGGTGTGAGATGAAATATTTTCTTTAAATGATCATAAAAGGTGTCCCTAAAATGTCACCACTTACTTTATTTTCCCAGCTCGCCCCACAGTTCACTTTAGACTGAAACTAATTTAAATTACTTTGTAGCTCCCAGCAATAAAAGGAATTTAGTAATTTGCAGTTCATTTGCCCTTGCTATTCTTGGAAACGGTATTTGAGGTTGTCCAATCCTTTGCATTAGGAAATGTGTGGAGGGCGAGTAGCAGTCATGTCATGCCTGGCAGATTTTGCCAAGGAAACTATTGGTTTTTTGCAGCTTTGAATTTCTGGGGATAATTGACGTGTGCTCCATTCCCACAAAATAGCTGTGATCCTCATCACTGCCTGGCCGTGGATGAGTTGAGCGAACATTGTATTTCCCGAGTGGTGGTTAAGCTAACTTAATTAGGGAAGTGCCTTTATCCCAGCCTGGACAAAGGCTGCCCTTGATGGAGCACTGTTGAGAAAGCAGCTCTGAGGCGAAGGGCCTCTGAACTAGACACACAGAGGTGTCTCCTCCCTGGCCCCGAGCTTCTGGTGGGGGTGAAATCTTGGGAGGAAAAAAGAAGAATAATAAAAGAATCCTATTCCTAATCTTCCCAGCTGCTAATAAAACACGACCCAAACTTAAGCAGCATCTCTTCACCTGGGGACAGCCTGAGAGGGGAGAATATGGGGACCAGCCTCTTCGGGGTCCCTGAGACAAGCTGGAGATGTGCCTGCTCTCCCTTGTTGTACCAGGCAGGTTGAGGCTGCTGTGGGCCATCCCCATGCCTACATCCCATGGTGGGATGAGTGCCTGCAGATCCATACCCATCCGAGCAGACTTAGGTCACCTCTGGGGCAGAAGTTGGTGTGTCTGGGGCACCATCATCTCTGCTCTGCTCCCCATGGGATCCGTACCACCACCGCTGGAGCCCTGTGCCTCCGCTGCCCAATAAATCATTATTATTACTATTGGGCTTTGCAAGAATAACGAGAGGGGGGAGTACTTTCGCTTAGAAATCCAGCTTCAGTGCTAATAAAAGGGAGGAGATAAAACAGTGTCATACAAATGAGATCTTAACACTAATGGCTGCAAAGAAACAGCTGATGTACATAAAACAGCGTTTGAGAGCAAGCATCGCTCTGGATATATTAGCTGCCTCTGCGTGTGCTGTAGGGTTATTCCTGTCACCTCTCTTGATGATTCAATGTAAAAATATGGGGGGGGAAATGTGTGTGTGTGAGGCAACACTATGATATTGAGGCTTGTTTTTAAAACGAAGGTCTCTCACCCAGCCTGGCAAGAGCTTTGTACTCTCTGGATTCCACAAATTTATCAGGAAATAAAAGCCTAGTTCTCACAGACTCCATGAAACAAATAAATGTGTTTTCTCTCCTTTTGCCTTAAACTTATTTTGGTATATTAGTTGCTCTCAAGTTTTAACTCTCAGCAAAGGACTGAGCATGCTTGTCTCTCCTGCCTCTGCCAAGTGCTGGAGTGAGGGGTTAAGGCTGCTGTCGGCAGCACTGCAGAACACTTGAGTGCCTTGTCCACACCGTGACTCAGACTGAAAAGACCCCAGAGCTCTGCCCGCTTTCTTCTTAGGAAGAGAATCCAGTCCCTCCATGGGAATTCTGGTCTATGCTTTCCATTTAGTATCTAATCTGACAGTTCTCTGTGTCCTACAGAATGGTAATCTGTGCATCAGAGTTTTTAAGCGTGAGGTTTAGGCTTGCAGATTGAATATTGTGATAACCACAGATGCAGAGGAAGGTTGGGAGTGGGAGGGAGGAAGTAAAAAAATCTGTGGAATGAAGTTAACCACCAGCTTGAAGTTGTTTTTCTGGAGAAAGAGAAGGTCTATGGTAAGGCAGTGCATTGCAATTTTTGCTTTTAGCAGAATTTTGAAGCAAGTTAAAACCACTGTTCTTCCTGAATTTTCCTTCCTTGTTCCAATTTCCTTCTTGAGAGCTCTCCCAGGGCTGGGAGTCTTCATGCTACCCACGAGCAGCAGTTCCTGTCTGGCATGTCCTTTAAGTTAGTGGAAACCATAGGCTTGTACCTTCCCATGGTGCAATGGCAATTGGCGACCAAGACTTCAAGCGAATGAGAAAAAGCATTAAAACAACTGCTGTGGATTGTTTAAATTTAATTCTCCCCCAAACAGCCCAGCAGCAACATCTGGCTCTCAGTGAGATCCTGCTATTGCACAATTTGGCATTTGGACTGATTGAGCCTTGAGAAGGTCGGGCACCTTGCAAAGGTCACAGTGTGTCAGTCCTTTGTGGACTGAGGGAGAAAAGCCAAACTTTGGGTTTAGTTCCCTCTCTGTATTGCTCTTGGCTCCCAGAGCTTAGCCCTTGGGATGGATCCCAGCTACAGAAACTACAAATGAGATCTCGCCATGGATAAAAGACAGCTTTAGAGGCCAAGATACATTTTATCAGCACTGCCATTTCCATAATAAGCAATAAATGTACCAGCTCATGACAAGCCTGCAATCAGGATTTTGTGGGATGTTTTCCAGTCATGTGGGGTGTAAGGCTTGAAGGAACTGTTAAATCATCCAGTTCATCTTCCTGGAGATCATCAGCTACTGCATCCAAAAAATTTACATCAAACCTGAAGATCCTGGAAAGGCCACAGAACTCAGACGTGAGGAACAAAACCTGTGTCACTGGCAGAGGGCACCCAACAGCCACTTGCCTCAAGTCTTCCAGGGGCATGGGGCTGCCTGGGGCTACACGCCCCCAGTGACGTTCCCAGCTGAACAAGCCTCAGGCTGTGGGGTTATGGCTGAGGTCGTGGTTTCATTTGATCTGCTCCTCTAGTGTTTGTTTTGTTCCTTCTGTGTCCTCAAAACATTTTCACCCTGGCCCATCATGTTCTCCCTGCTTGTGTTGACAGGTCTGGGTACAGCCACGGTTACTGAGGCAAAGTCAGTGCTCAGTCAGGAACCCGAAAGGAAAACCACTTTGGTGATGTGCTCTGAACGTCACGGGAATCGTACCCCAGCTGAGAGGAAACATTTCTTTTATTATCTGACTCCGGCGCTTTAACACAAATGGAGCCTGTTAAACAAGTACTGTGTGGGGTCATCTGCTTAGATTACATGCTCAGCTTATCCTCGTAATGTGCCTTGGCAGATAAATATCTGATCTTCTTTAGCTGGACGGTTTCTAGTTGCATGGCGAAGTACCTACCAAGTGTGTTTTACATGATCCTGACACATACTTTGCCAGTAAATTTACTTTTTATTAGCATTCCTCTTTGCTGCCCCGAGCACATCTGGTTCCCTGATTCCCCCAGGAGTAAAACACTATGCACCTGTTGAATAAGGGATGCCTAAAAATCAGCGGGTATCAGAGATTCAAGGGCGATGTTGTGCACAGGAAGTCACATGAGCAACGGGCCACCCGAGCTGCTTTCCTCTCTCTGACCCACTGTGTGTGGCTGCCCAGAAAAATCACTTAAAAGATGATTTTTTCTCTCTCAGGCAAATAAGGAGAGATGCAAGTGCTTTGCCCTCTTAAGATAGGTGCTGGCTGGTGTCTTCTCTTTATTTATGGTGGTTTGCACAGCACCTCACCCTGCACATCTCTGAACTCTGTTGAGGTCAGGCCAACAGGCACCTGCATTCTCATGCCTCCCTGCATTATGTCTTAAAAAAATAAACACCCCACAGAGACCAGTATCACTTGTTCTTTGGCACCGAAGTGGGAGCTGTGGCAGGAAGAGTATCTGTTGCATTAATTCAGCTCCAGGCTAACAAAGGTGCCAGGGAAAGGAGGGTAAGAAGGGATTCGGTTTCCAACTTAGATGCCCAGAAGTTACTCACAGCGTGGGTGGCTACAGGTGAGCCTGGTGTTTAAGCTCCCGTAGCAGTCATTGTACATCTAGTGAAAACCACCATGGAGCTCAGGGATGTATTCAGCTGATAAAATGTAGGCATTTCTGTACAAGCTTCTGAGGACAGTGGGGGGCAGTTTCCTGTCTGCTGGCACCTAAAGTGATCGGAGACTCAACAGGATGTCCCACCAAGTCCTTGTGGGCACCACTCTTCCCAGACATGTGATGTAGCTGGCAGCCCTACAGAGCCCACTGAGCACCCCCAGTAGGACCAGAAGGGGCAGCCACTCCTCTGCATACCCTGCCTCCCGCCTCTGGTGCCTGACCTCAGCCCTTGCAAACATTGCCTCAGCCACCACGCTTTGATTTTAAGGAACGAGATTTCATAAGATTCTCATGCTTCTGCTCAGGGACTGCCATCTGACCCCTATACACAGTATTCCCATGTTGGCATGTTATAAGCTACACACAAAAATATTCATGGAGTGCCTTTCCTAGCAAATGGTTTCCTCACTCAGCGGTCTGCCTTGTAACGCAGAGATCAAGTATCGCAAAGTTGAGGCCTACACTCACACACTGGGACTCCTACATCGCTGATTGCAATGGGATTTTTCCGGTGAATTGTTAATAAAGTGCTGCCACAGTAAAAGCAAATCTATTTGTTGTCTGGGTAATTTCTGCACTTACCTCAGCTTGGGCAGTAAGCACCAGTAAGAGCTTCTTGTTTTTCCTGCTCCAATTAACTTTCAGGTTTTAATGAGCTAGTGCTCGAGCTCAGTTGGCGCAAGGTTACGAGGATTAAAAGACTTACAAGACATTTGTGGTCTCAATTGTTGGTGCTGTTATTTTAAAGCTTGCTTTAGTATTGCCTCAGATAAATGCTTGGGCTCTTTTTTAGGCTGAGGGAGGCTGAGGAAATCGTGTTTCTTTCAGATCTAGAGGCTGTGGCTGTCAGCGAGGCCTCCGGTGGCATCCCCTTCCACTCTCTCTTTCTTGTGGTTTCCCCCTGCACGGTGCTGAAATACAGCATTTTGCTACCTATTAAAGTGTCAGTCTCAGAGACATTGTGAAGCCATTAAATTCTGCCAGATCATCCTTTGTGAACAAGAGGATGTTGACAGAGCCGCAGCCCCATCCTTCAGCTATTATCTGGTATTCAGTGTCCTCCAATTAGTATGCACAATAAATCTAGTCCAAGACCCCCCACTGCTTTATGTCATTTCTGTATTAACCTCACTGCTTGCCAATGTGTTCCTATTATTAAGCCATTTAAAGACTTCCCTTCATTCACTTACCAGAGCTATGTCTCCTTTTCCTCCTTTCATCTATTTGCATACATTTCCAAAGGTTCACTTGACATGACTTCAGTTGTTGCTGGTTGTTTTTTTTTTTATTTTAATTAAAGACTATTTCCAATATACTTTCTTTACTCCATCCTTCTTACTTGTGTTATCCTCCTTATCTCTGAGATTATAATGACTGGGTTGAGAACAGATTGCCATTTCAAGATTCAAAAAGCCAACCATTTAAGGCTGCCTTGGCAATTCCCAGGCTAAAATTGAGTTTTGAGATGCTTTTCTCAATGAAAACTGTAAAATGGTTAAGGTGATGCATTATATGATGACCTCTAGTGTTCTTAACCTGCAGGGTCCAGCAGGCAGTAGAGTCAGGAGCATGCTCCCTTCTCTGCACACCCTCAAAGGCAGATGGTTCTTAGCTGGCTGGGAAAGTTGGAGGTGGGGGTCACAGATCCAAAGAAGGTGTGTAGGATTTCAGATTGAGGACGGAAAATAACTTAACTATATCTGTAACTGTGATAGTTTAGAAAAAACACTGCCAGAGGATAACCATTGCAGTTTTGTAGGTAGGCTGGATTTTACTTTTGCTGGTATTTTGCACCCCTGCATTGTTTTAAGTAAAGGCTGAGGGAGTTGGGCTTCTTCAGACTGGAGAAGAGATGGTTCAGGAGAACCCAACAGCTCCCCAGTGCCTACCAGAAGGTCATCAGGACGATGCATGGTAGGAGGGCAAGAGTTGAAACATGGGGGTCAGGCTGAGTAAAGAGAAGCCTTTCACCCATGAGGACAGCTGGGCAATGGAGCAGGTTGTTGTCTCACTCCTTGAAGGATTTGAAGACCATGTCACTCTGTGGTGTGACCCCAGAGCTGGTCTGGCTTTGGGGTAAAGACCTCTTGAGGTCCCTGCTAGCCTAAATAACTATCATATAGCCATATGAGAAATTAAACACTCGATTTAACTGGTGCTGTTGAAAATTGTCTGCTTCTTTGGGCAGGTGTTACCTTGGCTCCTTCCCCCTCTGCCTCCCTGTGAAGCTATTAGTGAGCAATTCAGACGGGGACCCGTGGGCAAGGTCTGACAAGACAGAGAAGAAAAAACAAGGACATAGGCAATTGTAAGGGGTTTAAATAACTCTCCATTTGGAAGTCTTTCAGCTTCCTAGTGGCTCTGACCACCACTGGCTGACAGGACAGCTTGTGCTGCAGCTGTATACCTGTGGAGCATTTCTCACTCCTCTGGGAAAGGCTGGCTACCTCTTCCTAATCATTTCCGTGCTCCACGCAGAGGAGGGGAAGAGTGACCATCTTTCCCTTCCCGGCAGTTCATGCTCCTTTTTAATTCTAGATGATTAAAATAAAATAGCATTTCCACCAGCTGTGGTAATCTGCTTGAGAAACAGATGTTTCTTGAAGGAGATGGAAGCAGCTTAAACATCTACGATGGTCTGATTCCTAATTCCCTGACCGAGAGCTGAAATTATCTTCATGTAACTTTGAAGAGGACATGGTATTTGTCTCCCTGGGCAGGCAGCACTCTGAGTAAGCCCCTGAGCAGGATTGAGTTGTTGAAAGAATTTATATCCCCCAAGGGACGATGCCTCTGGTTTATCTACTTTTTTAAAAAAGTAATTTCACAGAATTAATTGATTATGGAAATTGTTTAAGGTATTGAAGATACTGGTTTGGTGACCAATGGGAGCTGCCAGTGAGTATTACAAGTCAACTTTTATGACCTGCTTTTCACCATTCTGCCGCTGGCTTCTGGGAACATCTGACCAATGTTGGGAGGTAACTGAAAATAAAAGTGATACGTTGCAATCTCATTACAATAAAAATACATGTCAAGCTAACACTTCAAAAAAATTCCTATCTATATATGGAAGCTATAGCTATCTCAGAGAAATGTCTTTCGGATTTATATGTTATGAATTTATAGTCCTTTTGCAGAAGTTGTGTGCATTGCCTCCATCAAACATTGCCAGAATGTTCTCAGCTTTCTGGCAGCATAAACCCCAGTCTGTGCAGACTGAATCCCGTTTGATCTGTCTCCTTCAGACACATGAAGTGGAATTATCTCCAGTTATGAAGTCAAAGTTAAAGAAAATGAAAGAGCGTTTGTTGTTCTGTAAAGAACTTAAACACGCATGTGCATAATGTGGGAAAAAAGAATCCTGTGAAAGAGGATGTATAGCAGCTAGATACAGCTGGATAATATCCCCTCTTCCCATCTGGATTTACCCCAGTACTATTTGCATTATCCTAGTGAAGGTGACAGAGTCACCCACCCCGTGCCTGACCAGTGGGATCTGGCTTTCAGCATTTCAGGACAAGCATAAATGTTATTCATGCCTTTAAAGTAATTAGGAGAACCCTCTTCCCCGGGGGAGCTCTGACTGGGTGGCTGGCTGTGATGCAGAGCAAGTAACCTCTACTCCGCCATATCTGAAAGTGTCTCAGGTGTGCACTGTGTGATTAATAGGCTGAAAATTTTATAATTTGAAATGGAAAAAACCTCACTTATACTGCCACTTTTCCTTTGTTTTGTTGGTGTGACTGCTGCTTTTTGACTGTCTAGCTGTTCCAGCCCCAAGCTCACTTGATAGTCCGGGGAGCTGGGACCCATATCTCTCCCCAGGATACTCACCACATCCTCCTGGCAGTGCCCTGCCACTCCGCTTGCTGCACCCAGCCTGTGTGTGCTCAGCCACCATCACAAGAAACCATTGGGCTGTATCAGTGTGGGCAGCTTCTGGGCTCAGGGATGAAATGCAGGCAGGAGGCCAGGCGGCACCATGGGCTCACAGGAGCTGCCCTCTGGGTCTCCCTGCCAGCACCGAGCCATAACAGTGCCCATGTCTTATCTCTTGTACAAGGGGGACACATCCCTGGGGCTCCTTCAGCAACCCCCAGTGTCTGCCTCCAGCCTCCAGAAGAGAGGGTAGAAAGTCATTATGTTTCACACTGGTTTGCTCTGGGTTGGGGGTTTTTGTTCTTTTTTTTTTATCTCTGAGGGCCAATCCTGTACATGGAGCTTCCAGATGGACATGACTATGGGTTGAGGGAAGCTCTGTAGACAGAGGAGACTGCAGCTCAGCATCACCTCAGAAACCAGCCTGCTGCAAACCCGTCAGAATCTCTCATCTGCCCTGTGTCCTGGCACCCCAAAGACAAAACAGTCTCAGGGTCTCTGTACTATCTCTAGTGCCTTGGCCCAGCATACCCAAAACATGACCACAGTTGTGTGGGATTGGCACTCAGTGTTGACAGTCCCTCAATCTCCTCCAAGCAGAGGATCCACTGCAGGTTGGTGCAGACACCGGGACTCAGCCACCCACCTCTGCACCCCCTTTGCCACAGCGGCCACATGACTGGAAGGCACTCCTGTCACCCATCATCTCAACTCACCCACAAAGCACCAAGATAAGGGTGGTTGTCAAACATGATGCCCTCTGCAGAGCTTAGTGAGCTGTCTCTTCTAAAGTCATCTGGGAAGGAGACTTTCCTCCATTCTTTTGTGCCTGAGCCTGAAGTACCAAATCCCACAGGAGACTAAGAAATCTTCTCTTCTTCATGCACACAGTGTATTACTTTGCCCTGGACTTTCCTCATTTGAACGCAGTCTGGCATGTACATTAAAAAAATAAAACAATGAAAAAAACAGGCCCAGCACAAAACACTCTCCTGCACACATAGTTCTTCCCCAGAGAGCAGATGAGAGAAAGAGCAAACCACATGTGACAGATGTTAGTCACGTCGCCAAATGCACCGCTGGCAGGAGACATGGTGAAAGGGCAGTCAGAGAACCCCTACAATATTGCTGCCTTAATAGTTGCAGGTTCCAGGCAAAGATGCTATTTCCTGCTCTTGGTGTACACACAACTTGCAAATGTTTTTTTCTTGTGCTGTTAGTGTCAAGGGGAATTGATTTTACAGATTATTAAGATACTATTTATTTTCAGAAAACCTATTTTTAAATAGCAGTTAGTCATTTTATTGAGCGGTTGCCTACATCGTGTGCCATATATAGGCTAGCGATTTCCTAACTTGCATGATATTCTGTGTAAGGGTGTGTTTTGGTGTCTGCTGCTGTGTCAGGCTAATGTCACTGTTGCTATGGTAATGGCGATGTTTGAGTCTGCTTTGTCACCTTTGTCCTGCTATGTTTTTTTAAAACACAAATTCACGCTGCAGAGGCCGGAAAAGCAGGTGGAGGGTTTGCTATGGGAGCTCTGCCTCCTCTCCTGTTTATTTATTTATAATAGATTATAAAGCAGTGTGGCAATTTCATAGATGAATAAAGTTTAAAGCCAGCAGACTCATCAGATCTGCTGAAGCCAACCTCTCATATAAATGTCACTGAGTTAACCCTGTATGGCAGTCCGGACATCCTGGTTGGGAGATACCACAAGGCATCTTGTCTAAGTAGAAGGTACCTGTAACCATCTGTCCATCGTTGTCCTGCTCAGCTTCATCCAAGAGATGAAATTAGATTTAGAAATTCACCATGATTTAGAAAGAGAAGAAGTCTACCAAATTTTTACCAGCTCCGCTGTGACCTCCAGCGCCTTTTTCAAGGTTGTCGCATTTCCCGCTGTGTTCCCCCGTCCCCAGGTATCACTCTCGAGAGTGTACTTTTCCTTCCCATTTGCCCACAGTAAAACCCATTTTGCTTGTCTGGGTGCAGCTGGCCGTGTGATTCAGCAAGCCTTTCAGCTTTATTTACCCTCCCACCTTCCTGTGGGTATTTTATCAGCAGTGATTTTGTACTTACTTCCACCTCACTAGCGAAGACACTGGGGAGCGGCTGCGTGTGGATCTACAAGAAGCTCCAGCAGCAACTCCTGCACCTGAGGATACGTCTGTTTTCTTTCCTCGCCTTGCCACTCTACGCCAGCCTTTTCCCAGTATGGCAAAACATATCGAACAGGAAGCAAGGGACAGGCTCCTCGGCCAGCTCTTTTAGGATTGCTGAGTTTAAGCTTCTTTAAAATGTGAATCTCTAGTGGAGTTACTGCATGCTGTCCTTGACTGCCAATGGATGGACAACACTTACTCCAACATTCCCAGCTTGGACTTACCATACATATGAAGCAAAGCAAGCCTGACCTCTTGGTTGATTTCTGCAGAAAAATAAGGAGAAATTATTAGGTCAGCTGCACTGCTTAGCTGCCCTCAGTGATTGGCACGCACGCCTTCCTCCTCTGAGGCCAGGGCAGCATGTGGGGTGAGAGAAGTAAAACAAGAGCTTGGCCTTTAAAGAAGGAAGAAGGAATATCCACCCCATATCTTCCAAAAAACACACAAGCCTGTGTGTGAAGTACTGCGTCCAGCTCTGGGCCCCCAACATAAGAAAGACATGTACCATGTGTCCAGAGGAAGGCCACAAAGATGATCAGAGCACCTTTCCTATGAAGACAGGCTGAGAGGAGGGGATGTTCAACCTGGAAAAAAGAAGACTCCAGGGACATCCTATAGCAACCCTTCCAATACTTAAAGGGGCCCTACAGGAAAGGGTGATGAAGCACTGGAACAGGTTGTCCAGAGAAGTTGTGGATGACCTATCCGTGGAGGTGTGCAAGGCCAGGTTGGAGGGGACTTTGAGCAACCTGGTCTAGCGGAAGGCTTCCCTGCCCATGGCAAAGAGGGTTGGAATCAGGCGATCTTTAAGCTCCCTTCCAACTCTAAACATATTTTTGTTCTGAAAAATGACAAACAAGTCCCATTTTAAGGAAAGGAAGGGAACTTTCAGCCACAGCTGTTGGGCTAGGTAGCCATGCCAGTCTGCAACCACGCAGCTCCAGAGCATCCACAGGCTTCAGTTAGCTGCCAGAAGCAGGAAGGTGAACAGGGGATTAGGAGTTATGAAACTCTAAATCACTTTAAGCTTTGTTGTGTGCTAGGAATTGCCAGTATCTTTTTCTTAGCCATGTAGGCTTCCCAACCACAGGACCTGTCTGTTATTTCTTGTTCTGGCTCTCCATGTCATGCTGCTGGATTAAGTAACAACGAGGGCAAGGCACTAACACAAGGTGCTCTTGGGGCTACAGCCTTGCAGATGGGTATGTGTCTGCCCCTAATAGAACTCCTTCCCCCACTGTGATTCCCTGCCTCTGCAAATATGATGTGTGTGTGTGTACGTGTGTGACTTTTTGGCAGAGGGTCAGGATCTGGGGTATCCTTCTCATGCTACCTACCAGTGGTACCCAGCTGATTATGAAAGAGCATTTATCATTCCTGAGCCGTTCATTTGAGGCAAATTGAACAACGTGGCAATTACCCTGAAGGTGTCCAGGGACCATCCGCTGTCTTGCGTGTGCACATGATATGATGAAACTGTTTCAGAAAGCAGAAAAAAAAAAAAAAAAAGGGAAAAAGGGAAAAAGGGAGTATTTATGTCTCTCACTATCTCTACGCCTTCTTGCTATCTCCAGACAGCGCGGCTACAGGGATCTTTGACGTTTGCCATGCATGCAACAACAGCATTGATGGTGCTTACTTTTATAGCACCAATACAATATTAACTGCAGTAATTTAAGACAGCCTGTAAAGAAATCTTCGGCAACTCTTGAAGTTTAGAGATATGGTTACTGTTGCTGTCTTACACTTTGTCCTAATGGGATCAAGGCCATGGTCTGCAATCCTCCCTGCTTCTTCCTAAAGTGTAGTTGGCAGCTTTTAAGCAGTGTTTGTTCCTCAAGGACCCATAAAAATCACCTTTTAAGAAGGGGAAAGACACAAATCATCACAAAGTTCTGGTTTCCAGTAGTTTCTACATTTTTAAAGCCTTTCAAAAATCCTAAGAATCAAAGGAAAACTATGATTTCAGCAGAAGTGGCCACCAATTTTTCAAGAATGTAGAAACCAAACAACACTGAAAAATAAAATCCATCACTCTAAACCATTACTTATATCACTTCACAACGCCAAATTCATCAACTATGCTTTGTCTTCTCTGTCGTCTCTGGATAAATGCCAGAATCATGAATAACAGAGCTATTAACGCTGCTACAGCGTTGTTAGACACAGGCCTACCTGCATCTGAAAAAGAACACCAGCTTTAGGGGAAAGGGGAAAAAAAATTCTCTTAAAATACACTGGAGAGGTTTTTCCCTACCACAGTTACAGTTGTGCCCTGGTACAGTAGAATTAGCAGAGAAGTTGATTTCTCTAGATGGTTCGCTGACTGTACAGAACACCATCAGTGAGCAGAGCTCTGCGCAGGGTGGGACAGGAGAATCATAGAATCATAGAATAGTCCAGGCCAGAAGGGACCTCTAGAGTCATCTAGTCCAACCTCCCTGCAGTCAGCAGGGACACCCCCAACTAGACCATGTTGCCCAGGGCCTCATCCAGCCTCACCTTGAATATCTCCAGGGAAGGGGCCTAAACTACCTCCCCGGGCAACCTCTTCCAGTGGTCCACCACCTTCAGAATAAAGAACCTATTCCTAATATCCAATCTAAATCTGCTTTTCTCCAGGTTGAAGCCATTGCCCCTCATCCTGTCACTGCAGGCCTTTGTAAATAGACCCTCCCCAACTTTCCTTTAGCCCTCCTTCAGGTACTGGAAGGCTGTTCTTAGGTCTCCCCAGAGCCTCCTCTTCTCCAGTCTGAACAACCCCAACTCCCTCAGCCTGTCCTCATAGCAAAGGTGCTCCAACCCCACGATCATTTTCGTGGCCCTCCTCTGGACTCGCTCCATCAGGTCCATGTCCTTCCTATATTGAGGGCTTCAGACTTGCACACAGTACTCCAGGTGAGGTCTCACCAGAGCAGAGCAAAGTGGCAGAATCACCTCTCTGGATCTGCCGGCAATGCACCTTTTGATGCACCCTAGGATGTGATTGGCCTTCTGGGCTGCAAATGCACACTGCCTGCTCATGTCCCGCTTCTCATCCATTAGCACCCTTCAAGTCCCTTTCCTCAGGGCTGCTTTCTAATACCTCATCCCCTAGTTTATATTGAGAGTGAGGATTGTTGCAGCCCAGGTGCAGAACCCAGCACTTGCTCTTGTTGAACTTCATGAGGTCCACATGGGCCCACCTATCCAGCCTGTTCAGGTCCCTCTGGATGGCATCCCATCCCTCTGGTGTATCAACACCACCACACAGCTTGGTGTCATCTGCAAACTTGCTGGACTCAATCCCTCTGTCTATATCATCAATAAAAATGTTAAACCATACCAGTCCCAGCATGGACCCTTGAGCGACACCACTTGTCACACTCTCTATCTGGACCTCAAGCCATTGAGAAGGTGGCAGAGACGGTCATGTGGGGGGACATTTCCACTGCTCCTGCTGTGGCTGGCTCCCTGTGGCAGAGCTGGGAGGGTGTGGGTGCTGGATGAGGAGCACCAGGCCACCCACCCCTGGCAAGATCTTGCCAGGCTAACTTTACTGAGGCTGGAGGAACCAGCCACACTGCCTGCAAACCACAGAGTCCTGAACCAGCATCCTCCTCCTCAGGCTGCTTGTTTTTCACATCCAGGAAGGAGCAAGTCACGTTTATTATTTATTTCAATTATTCCTCCCTTACAAATCAAACAAAAAATGGGTCAACAATGTTATTTCACCCTTCTCTTAATGTTGAAGTGGTCCCCTCTATGTGCCTTTTCTGGCCATAATGACAGGCAGCGTGCAGAACAGCTACCTGACAGGTAGCCAAGATCTGTCTTCTGGAGGTCAGACGCAATGTTGTCTGCTTCCCTCTGCTTTTTGTTTGTGGTACTATTTTTTATTCCTTTTCATTTCTTTCCTTTTTTCTTTTTTCTTTTTTTTTTTTCAGAAAGGTGGGGGACTGGTTTGTTCCTTTCTCCTCTTCTCCTCCAAAGATGGACTGAAACTTGACCTCCTGATTGTTCATCCAAGATGCTCTCAGTAAAGCTCTGAGTGGTAAATGAGGTTCCAAATGCAGGAAGAGATTACTGTATTTTTCTTTTCTTTTTTAAAACCTTGAATAGATGAAAATAGATGGTAATCAACAAACCTGTGGCTAGAGGAAAAATCCCTTTAACTCACATTTTACTTCAATTACATTCAGGACAAAGAAACACATTGCACCATGTGCATGAATAGATGCTTTATTATTCAAAACAAGCTTCAAAGAGCATTACGTCCCCTATAGAAAATATGCAATCAGTGTTTAATTCAATGGTAGGATGCAAATTTAAATTCCCATAAGGGGAAGACTGTTAATGCCATTTAAATTGGTTGTAAATTACAGATAATACGCTTGAGACCCGAATACAGATTAGCAGAGTGTTGCTTTATGAATCCAGCCCTACTTTGAACTTATTGTGTATCTATTTATGGACAATAAAACAATGCAGGCTTGTTTACATCTATATTTTGTTATCATGTGACACAATACATATGCAGAAAAAAAAACATTTTGTTTTTAAAACACAGAAGCTGTCATCTCCATAGTTTTGTGGGGACTGGTTCTGTGGAAGTGCTCTTTGGTTGCAACCATGTCTGTTCTCTGTGTCAGTTCCAGTGTCACGTGTTTCTACACCTTTCAGATCACACAGAAATTAGCCCAAAGGACTCTCCAGTTCTCTACGTTATTAGCAACAGAAGGAAAGCCCTAGCTATTTAGTGTAACCCATCAGTTCGCATGTGCTTGGGATACCACCCCCTTGCAAGGCTCTGGGGTTGCCACTGTCTTTGCTGGGGTCAGTCAGTACCTTGGTTGTTTCACTATCGTGAGCCCAGTGTGTCCCTCCCCATGACCACCGCTGCCAAGCAAGGAGCCCAGGCTCTCAGGAGGAGTTTTTAAAGGAATTTTTTGTTTCCAGAGACAAGAAAGTCCAGTGGCTTCATCCTCTGTGCACAAAAATAATTATTAAAAACAACTGATGCACTATAAGAGCATGGTGTTTAAAATGAGCTACTTGTCTCACGTGGCACCATGTCTGTTTGCTGTTACTTTCTGCAGCGTATTTCTTGCCCATTCTTCTATTGCATTTGCATAAGACAATAACTTGTTGAACCAAGAATTTTTATGTTGTAAAAAGCAACCAGCTAGTCATTCGAGAAGCAGCTCTGCAAACCACTGATGGTATGAACGAGCCCTTCTGGTATGGATCCCATTAGGGCTACGCTAACAATGTTTTGCTGGGCTGCGTCATGAGAAACTTTGGAACATGTTTCTTCAGGTCCAGAGCACGTGTTGTACATCCCCAGCGGTACTGGTATTACATCAGCGTATTAAAAACTGAGTAAAATATTTTGTGTAGCAAAAGTACCACGCTTCATGGTGAATTTCTTTCAAGGCAGCACAGCTTATCTCAAACACCATTTTGCAGAGTGTTTTTTACTTTGAATGTGCATATGTGCATACACATTCACCTTTCTTTATTATTTCTGAGCCTTTCAGCTCCATCATGGGAAATGCCGGGTTCAGATTTACCTAGAGTTTATATAACTGCCTGCATACTCAACCTAAGATGGATAAAGTGGATAAAGAGTAAAAACACAGCTCCCCTTACTTTCCTCCCACTGTTTCCCAGCCAATCCAGGTCTCTAATGCAGATGAAGGACCAGAGCCCCTTGTGCTTTTCTGTCATCTTAAGAAACTCATTACCACCAGAAAAGCTCTTCTTAAATAGGACATAAAGGTTTTTATCCAGCCTTACCTTAAATTTCTCATGTATACGCTACCCAGCTCCTACCGCTGCAGCCTGTGCTGGGAAAGGACATGGCTTATTCCTGGACCTTTCCAACTCCTCCTGACCCCTGCTGAGGACTGAACACCAGAAATGGATGTTCTGGTAATGCTCTCACAGAAAAATAATTTCTTTGTATGAAGGGATGATACCATTTCTCTATTTCTAGTTATTCAAATGCTTTTGAAACCTGCTTCTTCCTCTGGCTAAATTGTAATACTGGAAGCAACGTATTTAGTAATTTATCTCAAATAATTTCCAGACCTGTTTTAGGGTCACCAATTTCCAGAATGCAGCCCCTCATCTTACATTTCTGATCTGCACCATTTATTTATAAATTTATAACTGCACCTACACATACATGAAAATGCATGTGACACATCAGCAATTGTCACCAGAAATGCAGGTCTTTCTGTCCAGGTTATAAAACCCATATTAAATAACACTAGATAAAGAATAGGCTCCCATGGAACTCCACTATAACCACTCTGACTGGGATTACCCTTCCCTACTTCCATTTTTTTTCAGTCTTTCAGTTCACTAGTTTATAATTCTTTGAATGGGAGTTCCATTGGTTTTGTTGAATACTCCTTTTTCCCAAAAGACAAAATTGGAGGTACCTGATGGCAATACCATCTCTTGCAACCTACAAAGTTGTGATTTTATTAAAAGCATGCTATCAAGTATATTTGACAAAACCTGTTTTCCATAAAGTGTTGTTGATTGGCATTACTTATGTTCTCATCTGACCATTTTTTATGGACTGAGTCCCCTATCAGCTTTTCCCTTGACTATGCCTGGGATGAATGCCAAGATAACTGGTTCAGTGTCTCTTGCATCATTCCCTTGGCTTTTTGAAATACTGGCCCAGTATTGCTTTTAGGGCCCTCCTGGTCTTCTCCTCATTTGCTTTTTATTCCCTTCTCCCACTCCCATCTTTGAAGGATTTTCCCAAGCCTTAAAGATTTAGTTCAGAGGGTTTCTTGGCTGGTTCTTATGTTACTCTTGGGTGCAAGCTACTTAGGCCTATAGTTTTTAAATAGTTACAGGCTTGGATTTCAAACCCATATATGCTATGTAGAAGGAAGACATCCCTGCCGAAGTTCAGACATGGATCTAGGTTTCATTCTGGGCTCTTCCAACACTTTTTTGGTGTGAGTGATCACAAAACATTTACATCCCATGGGCCAGCTCAGCCTTTGCTTTATACTTTTTCTGATGATTTGCACCAGTTCAGCATGGGCATACACACGTTACCGAATCAACCTGACATTTACCACTGCACTTTCAGTGCTGCCATCTCAAACCTGACTGCTCTATGATTGAAGTAATTTGGTTTTGAAATGGGTATCATTAGCATTACAAGTGGGCTCTGGATTTTAGGATGCAAGTTCTGAACCTTCCTGCTATGGCTAAGTGCAGCAATTGCTAGGCTCTTCTGTAGCATGAATAAGTTAAGCTGCTTCATTAATAAAAAATGTGTATTTCCATTTCTGTCTCCACATCAGGGTTAAAAGGTGAGCATCATTGCAAGGAGGAAGACAACGGATTCTCATCCAATGCATGTTTGACCATCGCACACAACGGTCTTGATCCTGTACTGTGACTCTCATTAATTTCCATTGCAGGAGATAGCTGGCACTCTGTAGTCTTGAGGTCCCAGAATCACCTTCCCCAAAATGTGAAAACTTAAATACATTAATTACTTAAATGTCTTATTTAATTAATGCCATACAGAAGCAAGGCTGATAGACAGGCCACCGTGCTGCTACTGTATCACGGCAGGATTGCTCCAGAGGTGACAGAAATTAGTCTCCCTTTGTCCCTTACCCTGCACCCCTACCCCTCTCACCTCCTTTAATCATGCTCTTCTCAGTGTAATTAAAGGAATTTCCTCTTTTGCCTTGTCATCTGCAGATATCAATTTTCAGCCTCAGTTTGTGACAATTAGCACATCTTCAGAGCAAAACTCAGGGTATACCTCCAGCCTCCTCTGAGTGCTGCCACCCCTGTCCTTCTCAGGTTACACAGAGGGTACAACCAGCCCGCCTCCATCTCCTTGCTCACTTATGTCCATCCATCACCTCAGAGCAGAGCATCCCTCTGTAAGGGCAGGTGCCAACATGTGTCTCACAGATGCAACAGACCGGAGCAGCGTGGGTTGGAGAGCGGTTAAAGAAGAGCTTAAAGACTCCCTGGATGTACCACCTAGTAGCCCGTTTCCCCATGCACAGGCCTGTCTGGTGTTTATGACTTTGAACAGAAAGCCAAGTTTGCTCTTCAAGTTTCTGTATTAAATAGTGTGATAACAAATCAAGTGACTAATGTCAAGAGACTTTGGGCTATATTCGTAAATGCTTCACTGAATCAGTAAAGACACAATAAATTATTGCTTCAGAAGTTTCTTCATTCACCTGCTCCAGGCAAATGGGAAAAGGACAATCAATATTTCTTTTTGAAATGCCAGAAATCCTAAACACATGAAATTTCCTGACAGTCCCTACATTTGCACTGGGATTTTATGAGGTTGCATCAGTTGACCTTCCCCCTTTCAGAGTTCAAGCAAGCTGAAAAAAAGGAACTGTAATAAATATAGCCACAGATGGATTTAAGCACAATACCACAAACCAAAGGGCATTCAGTAGTCCAGAAAATGGGCCATATTCTAATGGCAGTTCATTCCGAATTTTCAGTGAAGGTATTGGTAACGTTTCTCATTGAAATGGAAATTAAGCAGAGTTCAGTGGGATGAAGTTTTGCTAGGTAAAAGCCTCTGATTCTGAGCCAGCATCTTAACAAAGCTTTACAGATGAGAGGACAGGAAACTTTTGTTTGTTTATTTGTTTTCTACTGAGAGCATGGATTTAAGGAAAAAGGAGGATGGAAAGTAGTGGTACTGCTCCTTCTAGATGCTGCAGTCAAGTGCAGCTCAGAGCAGTCTGTGTGGCCATTCCTCATATGAAAGCACGGACTTTTGTCTTTAATGTATTTTAACTTTTGAAGCTTCTTCTTTTCGTCTTCAGTCCGCCTTTTTCTCCTGGCATGCCTCTTTCCCCCTCAGCCACCCTTCAGATTTCACGAAGCACCCATCTTTCCTTTTTCTTTGAATTTCTCTGGAAAAAATTCCTCAACCACAATACCTACAAATCCCTCCCATCTGGGGCTG
This sequence comes from Jacana jacana, assembly GCA_013400555.1. Lineage (NCBI taxonomy): Eukaryota > Metazoa > Chordata > Aves > Charadriiformes > Jacanidae > Jacana > Jacana jacana. The sequence goes on from VZTM01036874.1 coordinate 627,562, forward strand.
GTTAGGCAAATATGAGCTGTGACTTCTGGTTTTCTGCAAATCTTCTTCCTTTTATTGCTCCCCTACTTTCCCAGCCCAGCTGTAAGCTGATTTTGCCCACTCCTTGCATCCTTCTAACCTGCAGATCTTGTAGTGAAGGGGCTCTCCTTTTCATGACCCACCTGAAAGATGCCCAGCACAAAGTTAGATCCTCTGGCTGGGGTCACCGAAAGAGAGATGGCTGGCAATTTGCACAGCATATCCCTCTTCTGCTCCAGTTGTGAAACCAGAGCGAGTGACCACACTGTCCACACGCTGCCGGTGCCAGCATGTCATGCACCTTCATATTCTGCGGGCAAGCTCCCAGCAATCAAACAGTTAAATAGCCAGCTTTTTGCAAAGTTCAGTTGCTGGTACACTGCTCACAAACACGGCTTTGTGCTTTGATCGTTATTTGCACAACAGTAGGTGCTTCATGAAAATTTGAGCCCAAATTTGAGCACTGAAGCGGGCTGCCACCAGGCAGTCCATTTCAGATGTTGTCCTGAGGTAGGCACAGCTCCTGCCACCTACCCCTATTTCAATGAAAATATACAGATTGAAACACTTTCAGGTTTCTCTGACAGAAGTGCTGCATACCAGTAAATAAATTCTAGTTTATAAAACTGGCTCATCATGATAAGGAACAGGGGAGCCATTTTCCTGCTCATCCCTATCCCTAAATACACAGCACACACCACACATGTGGAGGTGAGACCTACGTGATAAATTACAGAGCAATGTGCTAAATGAATTCGTATTGCACCCTCAACAGCTGCCCCTGCCCTCTGACTTTTATCCCATCTCTCAGGATTTACTCTCACATTCTTCTGAACAGTCACCATTTAAAAACTGAGAGCTAACCCAGAAAGCCCACCATCGCAAAAAAAGCCCACCTCAACTTAGCCACCCGTTAGAGGGATTTTTTTCCTTCTTCCAGACACAACAATTTCCACGCAACGCAGCCTGGCCAGGGGGTAAGATGAGCAAGATGCAGACCTGGACCAGGTAACAGTTTCTTTATACATAGCATCCCCATGACCTTAAGGCTTTTATCCTGCAGCCATACAGAGCAATGTAAATGGGGAGCAAAGTCCTGCTGTTTGGACGTGGCAGCCTTTCACCGCAAGCGTGGCACAAGATGGGAAAGCAAAGAATCAGACTGTGGAATGTTCAAATTTAATCTTTCAGGGAGAGAAATGAAAGGGCCGTGGCACTGGGAAAGAGAGCTTTCCTGTTTCCTAGTGACACTCTATTTAGATCTGGAAGAGCTCCCAGAAAGGACTTTAAGTTTGAGAGACCTTTGTTTTTGAAAACACTATTTTGGCTCACTTCAGAGGGGTTTTGTGGTTTTCTGTGGGCATGGATAACTGGATTCATGACAAGTCCTTTGTATCCTTTACCAGCAAAAGGATACAGAAGCCGTCACAGTATTTTTAAGACTTTCCAAACCCACATTTGCTCATTTTTCCCTAATATGTTTGATCTATGCAACATCACCATCATCTGATGTAAACACATTTTATTTACATTAACGTAGCACAGTCCATGTAATTTATTTGGATGCAGTCAGATTGATTCAATTTTGTAATTTCAACTCTCTTGCTAAGAGCTAATTCTTTTTTACTTCCCACATTAGAGCCCACTGCTCTCAGGATCACAAAGTCTCAGAGGCCATGATGTAGGCATGAACGGGCATGAACCTGTCGCAGCTTATGTTGCCCCTTGCAAGTGACCATGCACGTAAGCTGTTATCAATTATTTCTATCCACGTTGCACATAAACAGCCCCAAAGGGCTTTTGCCCATTACAGCTAAGGGATGGAGTGTAATTCAACAGACAATATGCTCAGAGTCTGCTGAGCAGGAGCCCACAGCCCTGGGAGGCCTGTGGCAGCATGAGGATGGCTGTGACCCAAAGTCACAGAGGTTGGGCTGGCACTGGGATGGGTATTTAGAGTTGTACTCACTGGTAAGGACCAAAGAGGACTGGAGCCATGTGATTTCCTTAACGCTGGGGACTTCTATGTCTTTGGGGAAGGGGAGAGATTTACTTCAAACACCTTTAATAAAAGAAAATGATGATAAGCCATTCTCCAGGCAAGAGTTGTAAATACCACTGTGTATATTGGCTTTTAAAATAGCGATGTTAGCCAGAATATCTCAGACTGCATAATTTAGAGTCTTTTATCATTTCATCTTCCAGTTATGGTACCAAAAGAAGCGAAGTCTGGAAGATAAATTTCACATGCAGAAGAAAATCCCTCACTTAAAATATGTTTAATACTTGAATGGCGTAATAGAAAGGCCAGCTTTATTATTTTTCCAAAAATGGACTTAAAAACTCAGTACCTCCTGGATGATTTTTTGAAAATCGCCTAAGCTTTTATGAGCCTCAGATCTTTGCCTTCTTCAACATCATAGGGAGCAAAGTTATTGTAGTCTGAGAATCCCAGTATATTTTTCACAACACAATGGAGTGCAGCAATGGGTTAAGCAGCGGGTTATAAAACATAGACTACAGTAATGCCTATTTCCCAGTAGAATGGAGGACGCAGACTTTACAAGTTTCTGAGGTTAAATTGTAACAATGACTTTGACTGGTCTTCAAGCTCTTGTACTGAAGCAGATGTTCATACTTTACCTCCATGTGTGATATAACTATTGAAGAAAATTAAATGGCAGAGCAGATGCGGTCGATATGTGATGTATGCAATTCGGTGACCTTATGGAAGCGGGGAGGAAATCAGACTTCACAACTGCTCATGGTCTGTTCGTTGTTTGTAGGAGGTTAAGACCAACAGGTGAAAAAGATTGGGAGGTTATATTGAAAACAGGGCAGTCTCAATGAAAGAAACATGTAGTCCCTGCCATGCAATCTATTGGTAATGCACAATTATCGAAGCGGAAACCTGTTTTTCACATGGTAGGTAGGCAGGCAACAGACCATCACAGAAAACAAGGAGCACTGCAGCTCTGCATTTGTATTTCACTAAAGAAAACACAGAATTTAGCCAGCCTTAGCAGAAAGTCCATGGCAAATTAGTCCTCTCTTTGAGACACAAGGAGTTGTCACAGGGACTGATGGTCTCAGCCATGTATGTGTGTCCTGGAGGAGAACCAGATGTGCAGAGGTGCATTGGGTGAAGATAAGGCCAACCACCAGGACCCAGGAGGTACCCTGGGAATCCCGTGTTAGGAAAGATTCTCAAGGGAGATTGCTGAGGCACCAAAAAATTCTTACCTTATGAAATACCCTTCATAATCTGCGAGTGCAAAAATCATCCAAGGAGAAATTTGTCCCTCTGATCTGCCATGCAAATCACAGTGAAGTGGCAGGAGTGCAGTGTTTGCTTGGCTGCGGAGCATGAAGGGGACTCAGTCCTCCACACTTCCCAGCACAGCAGGCCAGGCCCCATTTCCTTCCTATCGTCCCATCTGGTTAGATGCCAGCGCTGCAGGCAGCGCTTGCCTTTGCTACCAGAAGCCAGCCTCCCTGCTTGCAATAGGGCTACATATGTCATGTCATGACATGACTTGTCCTGTGCTGATACTGGCACTTGATCTATTCTTGTTGGCCCTATACACCCCAGCAGACTGACCTATACATCAGTTTATTGGTATCAGGTACCTGAACACAGAGGAGATGTTTAAAAATCTGTGTGAAGGTGCCCCACGTCTATACAGTGCGAGTGGCCTGGGATGCCTCAGTCCCTAGTCCCTGTTTGCCACCTACAGATGTCTTAATGAGCGTGTGCCTATGGTGGGTGTGAAGAGAAGAATTTTTTGTACTGCACGCTCTTATCTAGAACATATGGATTTCACAGGAAAACTCCTACAGAGATTACAGCCCGGAGATAAAATCTTTTCCTTACAGGTAGGTGTAACTAGAACTGTATGTAATTTCTGACACAGGAGCCTCCAGTTTATGTCACCCATGCTTGTTCTGTCCCTGGGGGCAAGACCTGGCATTCGGTAGTATTGAATTTCACTTGTTCACTTATTTTCTATTACTCAGGCTTTCAGTGTCACCTAGTTTTTGTCTGCATGGTCAAGGGCTGCACCCCGACCAGGGGTGCTCATTCCTGCCAATGGGAATATCGGTTTTGGAGGCAACTGTGAATGTTTAATTAACAGCACGCATCAAAGAATGACATTGGTTCCTAATGTGTCTCCCCAATCACACAGAGCCACTTCTAGGCCACAGAGCAACCAACTCAGTTTGCACTTCTAGAGCACAAGTTTACCCAAAAGGCGGTCTTCTGCCCTAAAAAGGGCTCTTCTGCAACAGCATCCATGTGGAGCTGGTGAGCAGGCAGCAGAGACAGCTGATGAAAACACCATCCTACATCCAGTTGAGATGAAATGGTCATTGTAAGTTCAGGAGTGGGTTTTTTTCACCATTATTTCCAAAATGGTGCTGACAGAGCATCTCCCCCCTCTGTCTGTGCCCACGTGCACTGTGCATGGAGGTTGGGGTCCTTGGTTATGGCACCATTTTGGGGTCCACATGTGGGAATGCCAGTGTTTTGGTCAGCCACCCTCAGCACAGGTGTAAAAATCCTGATTTAAGACTAATTATGGCAAAGTAATTATTTCTGAGCCATGATGGCAGGCAGTTCCAATTAGCTCTAAATAGGATATAAGTAGGGGCGGGGGGTTAGGGGGAGAAAACCTTCTGTCACCAGAATCTATGCTAGAAAAGGCTGAGGAGAGCCCAGACACAAGCAAAATAAATAGGAGTCTTTTCAAGTGGAGGATTGGGTCGTGTTATTACTTCTCAGTTTCCAATAACCTTGAGTCCTGGAAGGAAGACAGGCAGAAGGTTGGGCTTTCTCTGCTCTGCCACAGATGGGCAATGGCCTTAGAGTATGCCCTGCCAAATAAAAAAAAAACAAACCCAAAACCAATAAATTACCTTTAGCCAAGGTAATTTTCTGAAAGGCGGCCCTACCGTTGCTGCCAGCAGCCATTTTCTGGTAGCCACGTCCACAGCCTTTCGTGTTCGGCACATTTCATGTGCTCAACAGAAGCCCATCAGACAGTGTTTCCCTTGGCTGGCCAAAGGAAATCCTGTTTGATTCCTCCCTGGTTTATTCTGGGTGCAGCCTTATGGCGAATGTCTCATGCCTTTGGTTTTCCTCCCGATGAATAGACCGGGGCTGCCGGGCAGCTGCATTTTCAGGAGCTACATGTAATGATGTTCAAGAGGATTTCAGCCTCATTAACAATGTTTCACATTGTTATCTCAAAAAAATATTTACAGCTTTCCTTAAACATGACAACGAACTTTCTGATTTTAATATACATTTGTCCCATGGGTTTTCACCCATTAAGATAGATTAAGTGACTATTCTAATGTACAATAGCAGATTTTGCCCTGTGGTTTAGTGGCTGGCTGTGGTTGACTGATACCCAGCCCTCTGAATCCCTGCTGAGTATCTAAGCTCTATGAGCTGCAGTGAATGCATTTAATCTACATAAAAAGAACACAAATTGCATGTTAGCCTTTTTGAGCCCAGTAATCAGTTTTACAGTTTACTTGGTACACTTCTCCGCAGTCCTAGTGGCTCCAAGGAGGTTCCAAGGATTCTTCCTCTTTTTTTTTTTCTTTCTCCTCTACCCTTCTCACGTAGAAGAAAAGTGTTTGCATTTTGATTGTGCTCATTCCCTGACCCTTGTAATTTAACCATTGTTCATATTTAGTGCCGACTGGAGTCCTGCGGGGCAGCTGATAACAATAATTTGTAATAAAGCATACGCAGGCTCCATTTTTTTTTTAATCCTTGTTTTCCCCAATAATGCAAAATTAAATTTGTTAATTAAAACAGATGAAATCAAATAGGATTCCGGGGCTGCAAAAATACATGGATTATCCCGACCTCACATTTGGGATGATTATAATATTTGGCATGTATATAGCACTTTGAAGCAGCATCACAGTTAATCCTTACCCTGCCGCCCCTCTGAAGTGTGTTGTTATTCCTTAATTTGCTGATGAGGATGCCTGAGCAAAGAGGTTAACTCCAGAATTAGCCAAAGCCTGTGTGGGCACAAGTGGCTTGCTTCAACCTCCCTCCCACAGTGTGCATTTGGATGATCAGGAGATGACTGGGGAAGCCTGTAGGTCCCCTGAGCTTTTGTGGGTCATGGGATTTGGAGGTGACATCCGAAAAAGGGGCTCAGAGGCTGTGGGTTCAGTCAGGGCACTCCGAGCCAGAGGCACGTGGAGCACCCTGCCTCTCCTGTCACATTGTGTGTAGACCACGAGGTGCAGAGTTGCTGGTCTGCCAGCTGTTGCCCAGAGGAACATGTAGCTGAGAAGCTTGTCCCGAAATTGTTATAAACTCAAAGACATACATGCTCTTTGGGACTCAGAAAAAAAGCAAACCTAAACTAATCAATCACTAGGGGTAAGAAACCATACAAAATACCCTTTAGACCAAACAGCTTTCTGGCAAAATACAGTTTCAGCTAAATATTTTGTGGAATAATGTTGGTATCACTGTTGGCAGACAAGAAACTATTTTAACCTTCAGTCTCAATTTAGTTCCAGCACAGGTCATTTTGATGTTTTTAGTGTCATTGTTTTCATACACAAATTCACTTTGGTGTGTGAGTGAAAACAAAAAGGAAATTAAACACACCAAAGTGCGATGTCTTGGCAGCTCTGCAATTTATTTTGGAGAAGAGCTGAATTTTCTGGGGCACTGCAGGATGCAGCGCTCCCTGCTAGGGCTCCGTGTTTTTGCCTCCTCCTGCACTGCAAATTCCTGAGCAGCGAGATCCTGGTTCCTGAGCAGCTCTGGTGAAGATAAGGTATGAGGGGCTGAGGTTAGCTATGGCTAGTCTTCTTATTATGATTCATGGGCTATAAAAGTCCTCTGCTGTGCTGGGGGAGTGGAGTTGCAACCTTTGGCTTCTTCTCTGGTATGCAAGCTGAGGTAGGAGCATCAGCCCCAGTGATGGGGTGAGCAACGGATTCAGCCTAAAAGGTTCAGGTTTACCCTGTTATAGGCGAATAAAGGGTAACCCTGAAACCATGGCCCTCCAGTGAGTCTGCCCTACTACTTGAAGGACTGGGAGGGAGGCACAATGCCATCTCAAAAGGAGATGTGAGCTGATGGGAAGTGACAGAACTCTCCCAGAGGGATCATCCTGGGTATTCCTCATGCACTGCCAGCTCCCCAACGGCGCAGAGAGATGTGGGGTATCCTTGCTGAAGGGAATGGTCATAAATCAGCCCATGACACAAGCTAATAAGGAAGGTGATGAGGAGCGAGAAGCTGAGGGTGACTGATAGCAGACAAAGCTAATTCTGTAGGAACCTCCTATATAGACAGGAAAGTGGCTCGACTGTAACAGACAAGGTTAACAGGATCATCTCTGTATTTTCCCCCAAAATATCTACCTTCAGCAGACAGTACATTCTGGCAGCTCAGAAGGGTGAATACTGCAGAAAGCCATGAGGACATCAAAACCAGATTACATCTTTTTTCCTTAGAGGAAATCTTCAGGACATCTGGAGGGCAGCTATAAAATGTTCCTATTTTATGCTTTAATTATGTTTTGAGATTGTTAGGCTAAGCATCTTGTGCTTTAAAAAGAGCAAACTTCAAGCTCCAAGTATACAGAAAATTAAAAGATCTACCAAGAACTGTAGCTATGTTTTGGTTAGTTGTCACTTGTAACTCAGTATATTATAAATAATAGAAGAGGGAACATTAAAACATGAGCTCCAACAATTTTCACCAAGAGTCCAACAAAGAAACAGACTATAGGTGTTGACAAGAATTGTTTGGTGGAGAATGATATTGCATACTGCAGAGCCTGTGAACATCAGCTTTACATAAACTTCTTCCATATGAGACGTTAATCAGGATGGAGAACCGAGGGATCTGAAAACAATCAGCATTTCTCCTTTCAAGCCCCTAATGTTCAGTGTGAGGACTTCGCAGTAGCCCTGTGCTGTGGGAATGCAGGAGGATCTAGGGCAACCATGGGCTGATAGAAGGTGGATACATCTTCTGCCTTGTGTTAGGCAGGCCCTGGGCTGAGAGCCCCATACTGGCCAAGCTAAGCCAGCTGAAGGAAGAGGTTCACTTGGGGTAGGAGCATGGGAGCCAGTGGAATGAACTTCTGAACTATGGTAAACCAGACCCAAACAAGCCTGGGACAGGTGTTTCAGTGGTAAAAATGAATGAAAATAAAGAGGAGTAGAAAGTGCCTGGGAGGTTTAAAAGAATAAATGCAAGAGGGAAGCCAGCAGAAAAGGAGACAGAGCTGCGGATATACACATGCAGCTTAGATAAACAGATGGATTATTACAGTTCCTGCAAAATAACTTTGGTCATAAATGAGAGTATTCATGAAGTTAATGTAATAGCTATATGCAAAATATGAGTATATTTTTAGATATAATGATGTGAATATTTCATATATATATATATATATATGTATGAAAATATATAAGCATGGTCTGCATATCTTTTGAACCAGAATTTGGAAGGAGGGAGTAAGTTTCAGAGAAGTAAATGATTATATTTGACAGTTTCTAAGGAAAATTTCAGTTGTATTTTCAAATTACACTTCCATTTTGATAAATGCAAAATACATTAAAAAAAAAAAGAAAAAGATGGTGAGGGGGCAGGTTACTCTTATTTACCTTTGTATAAAGATCTAGTGGTGGAATACAGTTTGATTGCAAAATATATGCTGTTCCCAAGGGAACTGCCGCTTGAAAGGACTCGCTTGCTGTGATTAGACTGATCAGACGATCATTTGCTCACAGCCTAAGCTAGTATGAAGCCAAAGAAAGTCACTTGGCTTGAAGGACCTGTGTTACAGTCACCTGGCAAGCTTTGCTTCCTTGGGTAAAAAGGACCAGAACAAAGTTCTTATTATGACCAGACTATTGCTATTAGCTCGGAGCAGCAACCAGGCTGAATTCAAGGACTGGATTTGCAAATGTGATTGCAAATATCTCCTTGTGATATGCACACACCATGCCTATTTAAACCAGCAGTGATTTCATCAGTTCATGTTAGGGGTAAAACTAGCCTTAAAAGGTGGGGCACAACAAGTTCCTAAGCACAATAACTCTTTTATTTGGTTTTTTTTGGTGGTAAACTGATTAAGGCAGCACTGCCCTAGGAAGGCTCAGGGGGCCATGAACAGATCCCTTGTACCCATCAGTCTGACAGGTCCATCATCTCTAGTCCCTACTGGGGAAGGCCACCAAGCTGTGTGTGCCACTGCTACTCCCAGCGCCTGGCATAGGGATGCTCCAGGGGCTGGTGGAACCTCTTTCTCTTGCTTTCCCCAAACCCTCCCCATTGGGCCCGGATCTGTGAGTTTAATGGATCAGGTCTTCAGCACATGCAGCTTGAGAATGCACTTTTAAGAGCAATGCTTTGAATTATCTATACATTTTTCATGTTCTCTTTTTTTTCTTTTTTTCCTTCTAAATGCTCTTGGGGAATATTTGGGGAGGAGGAGTAATTTTTTTTTTTTCTGCAAAATAAATCTAAAAGATTAATGCAAAGTCAAGCAAACTTCTTTTACTTAAACAAAGTCACTCACATATACACTTTCAATCCTCACCTCTTAGGGAGTGAATATTTATATGTTGAATTCTGTGGCAATAATTTAACTCCAGTGCCTATGGCCAGCCAGAAATGCCAGCCCTGCACTCACTCTTTCAAACAACACAATATATTTGGGACTTTAAGAGTGTGAAGCTAGAACTGTCCCAGAATTGGAGCATTTAATCCCACAAGTAACTACACAGAACCAGGCAGGAGTACCTTTGCAAGTGCCTGTGCTCTGCAGGATGAGGCTTGGATCAGAAAGAGAAGAGAAAATATCTTGGTCATGTGCCCAGCTTCTCTCTCCCACTCTCAGGACTGTCACCACGTAAACCCCAGACCATGGTCTTTCTCATCTTGCATGGCCGTAGAGATGTACCTTGGCCTCTGGTCTTGGCAACAGAGCTATGTACAAGGTACTTTCTCCCCCCAAAAGTCTAAACTGAGTTTTCCTTTCCTTGACCTTTGGCCACACTCACTATTCTACTATAAATAATTCCCCACCTTTGTTTAAACTGTTAAACTGAAAGTATTTATTGCTTGTCATCTTATTCCTCGGGATTTTCCTCTCTCTGCTAAATATACTGGCAATCTGTAGTTACTCTTCGTAAATCCTACCCTCCCTCCTGTCCACCCTTGCATCCATCCCTCCTGACCTGACCCCACAGACAACTAACACGCTTTCAGTCAACCTAGAGGGAAGACAAACTTGTCTCTGGAGGGATGGGAAGGAAGGGGGCGTCGGCACCACAAGGGCAGGCTTGTCATGCACAGCCCACAGAGCCCACCAGATTGCCCACCATTTTCACTGGATGAGTAGCGACTGATCCCTTGTAACCCTGCTCCCAGACAAGGCTGTTACAACTGAGCTGCAGGACAGTCAAATTTCATTATCCCTTCTGCAAAACATATGGAGGAAACAAAATATTGGAGGATACTCCAGTGACAGCTAATGACATTACCGAAATTACTATAAATATCATCTTTAATCTAATCAAAAACAGTATATCAAAGGCAGTAAAGCTGCAGATGCTTACTGTGCCAGGGGGGGAACCAAATGAAGCCTTACAGATGTGTCATACTGTGAAGTTATATTTGCATAATAGAAAATGAATGCTGGTTGTATCTCGGATTTCTGCTGCTTTTTAAGCCAGAGGGATCTGGAAGTTACATTTAGTGAAGATCTTTTTAGGTGGGCTAAGGTTTGGGCAGACAAACAAAAATACAAATCAGCTGCAGGCCTGACAAAAAATTCCCAATGAATGGTCACTTTATCCCTTGCTAATTATTACCTGGGCTACTCTGTCATGTATTTAATTAGCATCGTTTCTCTTGAAAGCACATTTTGCTGAACTGATGCTGACTGTGGGGTGAGAACCAGCAAAGTAACATCAATCTGTTAATTAACTGGTTAACACATTTCCTTCCTTCTTAATTTCTGCTTTTGATTTCCATTTAGCTGCTTTCAGGGTCTGAATTTTCAGGAGGGTTGCTTCTGGGCAACCAGAAGTAGTGGTGAGTGAGAGGGGCCCTGCAACTTTGCAATATTATTTCGCTATCATAGGAGGAGGATGGTTTTGTGCCCTCATGGAGTCTCTAGCACAGTGGTGAGCACTGCTGGGAAATAAAATAACAGGTGTACGTTTATTAAACACAGGCACAATCCTGCTTACTGCTGGAGAAATGAACAGAGACAGCACACCTCCCACCGCTGGGCTCAGGTTTCCCCTCCGGTGCACACAAGAGCAGGAGATGCTCCCAGTCTTTGGCACAGCATTGCTTCCTGAGCCAGAACATTTCCGCAATGGCAGAGCTACAACAGCTTTGGGCTTCTACGAGCATGGACCAAGACACACTGACTGACCTGGGTGATGCACTGCTTCTCTCACAGTCTGGTCTCCTATGTCAACCCAGAGGGCTACTTCGTTGGAACTATGGAAATCTCATTAAAACACAGAGAGTCTAACAACATTTTAATTTTACTTAATTCCAGCAGAAGGTGCAGAACTAAGAAAAGAAGAATCTGGTAGGGTATTTTTGTTTTGCTTTATTTGTCTGTCCCTCTATTTGGTCACCCTGTTCAGCAATGCCTCCCTCCAAACACTATTTAAATCTCAACCATGTCCTTGCCTGAGCCATTCTGGTCTTCCAGCAGCCCTACCTCCAACTACCCCAGCTTTGGTCATGCTCCAACTTCCCTCTTCGGTGGGATGAGAATAGCACTTGCTTCTGGTGGAGCGATCCAGTTGCTCATATGGGTGATGCTGGTGTAGAGGATCAGCCAATTGTTTTCCAGCCACTTCATGCAGTTGGGCTACACAGAAGGACGTGTGGGTCCAGCAGCAGTGAGTTCTGTCTCCCCTGACTCAGCTCTTTGGAAGGAGATTTTGGGGTTGTCCTAAATGGACCATGGTGGGAATGTGCGTTATAAGGGCAGAAAAGGGTGATACGGTCCTGATAACTTGGCACCAGTGTTGTGATGGTTGGTCTGTGGTTACCTCTGTACTCATAAACCCCATGAGGAGCATTGCACTGAGCAGGATAGCAGAACTCTGTCTTCATGGGGTGGCTGGGGCTGGATTTCACAAGACTACACACTAGATTTTACCTGGCATGGGGCCCACGTGTGGTCTCCACTGGAAAAAATGGATTTTGCCCTAAAAGATTATGTGCCTGTATGTATTTATGCAGCAATTTGCATGAAGATATTAATTTTAAAATTAGCCTCAAAAGCACCAGGAAAAGAAAAAGGCTGACTGGAAAAAGGATTTCTGTTCCGTCTTAATTTAAAGTGGAAAATAATGTTCGTACTGCTGCATGCCAAATATATTAGAAGGATTTGAGATTATAATATAGAGTAGGTTAATGGCGGTTTCGTAATCTAATCTGCTGTTGAATTCTGATTTTAGCAACCATCTTTCCTCCTCGGGCTTAGAAGGACTTTGTGTTTCCATAAACTCCAGCAGATTCAGAGTTCAGAGTTGAAAGCTCAGTGATTTAAATTCGCCACGCTGCTAAGCGCTCAGGCTTAAGAGCAGTGAACAACTGCAGTGCGGAGGCTGTGGTACACCAGGACTTCTCCAGCTCCTTGAGCCAGCGACCAAATCCATCCCAGCGATTTGCTCCCCAGCCCCCGTGGGCTGCTGCTCGTGGGGTGCCATACATTCCTGACCCTTTTGCAAGGGTGCTCACCAAGAATGTCTGCACATCCATGCTCAGATAACTCCCCAGAGGCAGGACGCACCATCAATTTAGCTCAGTTTAGCTATGGTAGCTCATTTTCCCCGCCTCCAGTGGGTAAGGATGTACAAAAGACGAGCCCGAGAAATGCAGGCCACACTGTACTCTTCTCCTGGGCATTGCCTTCTCTGGGGGAATATGGGCTGTGGGCAGCCAAATTCCTCTTGCTGCCCATTTTCTCAGAGAGGACGGCAAGCAGAGAAGGAGATCTGCTGGTGTGGACCTCAGCAGGACCCTCAGTACATGAATCTGACCCAGCAGCATGGACCACAGGCGGGTTTTTCTGTGTGCTTTAAGGGCTGCTGACTGCGTTGTTCTCCATTAGGAGCAGACCTGATGTACAGAAGCACCGCATCATGTTGGGTTTTTCCAGCTGCTTGAAAGGACATGAGCTGACTGTGCCTCCTAAATGATGCTTTTAACTCATCTCGACTGAAAATGTTGACAGACACAACATGGATTTAGTACTTTGACACTTATGGGGAAAGACTGGGGAAGGAGGAGCGGGAATGTCTGATTGTTTAGAAAGCGAATTATTTAGGGACGATGCAGCAGAAGAAGCAGTCGGCAACTGGTACGCCTAACCTACAAATGTCAGCTTTACAGAGTGAGTCAGTCTAAAAATAACCTCCAATTGTCTCCCAGCTACTCCAGCAGCACAGTCAAAGCACAAGTGCTTGAGTAAAATCACCAGAGGGGGGAAGAAGGATTCTCTGTCTGGCTTTTTTTTTTTTTAAAAAGCCTATGCTTTTAGAAATTCCTGGTTAAAAAAAAAAAAAAAAAGAAAAAGCAGCAAATACTATGCTCTCAAAAGTCTAGATACAAGTTAACCTTGGTTTATTGTATTCACTCTATATTTTGCCTCTATTTTACTCTGAAAGGCAGCATAGACTGAATTCCAGATATTCCCCAGAAGGCTGTAAATGTAAAACATGGGTATCCTTGCAGAATTGCATGAGAACATATCCCCCTTTCTGATTTTGTAGACTTAATATTTCAAATGAGAGTACTGAGTATCTCTCCCTATAATTTGCATGCTTTCTTTTTTAGCAGTCTCTCTGTTCGTTTACACCCTGTGAACTATTCCTTTCTCTTTTCAGTGATCTTTGAAACCCAGACTGTCTATGGCAGCATTAAATTAATCCATGATAATATTTCAGAATAATTTTTAATACATGATGCAGAAATACATAGGTGCTTTTTTTGATTTTTTTTTTTTTGTTGTTGGATTTTTTTCCCCCCATTCTCTGAAGTCATTGCTCTATAGAAGGTGCATACTGGCTTCAGATGTAGTAAGAGCAGAATAATGCCAATACTAATCCATCCCTATGCACTACCATTTGGTATATCACACCAACCAACCAACACAAAAGGAAGGACCTGAGACACGTGACATTGTAAACAAACAAGCAAAAACGCTTTTGAAAGACATGAATATCTCTCCAGTGATGTTTAGGACTGCTGCTTACCTGCAAATATTCCTGAGGTGGAACCTGCTGCTAGAAATTAGGGGAGCTATTTCTCCTATTAATTCTCTGAAGGTCTCCCTTCCAGCTGGGAATGAAGGTGCCGTGAGGTCTCTCTACTTCGGAATGGGACATTTTCCAGAAGCTGAGGTTTTAAAGAGTTAAGCCTGGAAAGTACCATTTCTGGACATAAAACATTCCTTATCTGCTCTGTTATATTCCCCTTTTCTACTCTGTGAGTGGGAAAAAAAAAAACAAACATCAGGGTTCCTGACAAGTCCTGACAATGTCTGACATTCTTCCCAATGTCTTGTGGACCCCAATGGTATATCCATTGCCATAGCAAGAGCACATCAGAAAGGGTCAAGCTTGCTACTGGTGATACTGTTGCTCAGGAAAGATCAGCTGCAAGGATTGGAGGAGCATGTGATGAGGGAGGCAAGGTACCAGGAAAGGGGATGCTACACTGAAAAACCGCTATGTTCAGGGTGGGACGATGGCAGGGACTGGGGTTTCTCTAGGACTTCTTCAGTTGGTGTCAAGTCATTGAGTGCTGCTAAGTGATGGGTTTGCACCAGAGGTGAGACCAATCCCTCTCCTTCTAACACCAAGTGGGCAGGTCTGGCAAGGAGGATATGAATAATAGCATCTTATGAGCCACTGTTCCTCAGCAGTAGTAGGTATCTTCATACATTTGTCCTTACCTGGGCTGTACCAGGCTTTTAACACCCCATGGTAGCACGCCAAATGCATCAGAGCCTGGAAACGCAAGGACAATGCAGAACTGGTGGCAGTAAATCACTCATATGGGCACACTGGAAAGAAGCAGCACAAAGCACTATTAAGCTGTTAAGTGATTATTTGAATTTTCCCTGGAGTCACTGGAATTGGCCATGGAGGTGGACTCACACTGTGAAAATACAGCTAGACTTGGGCAGACCACCAGGTCTGGGCTTCAGTCATTCAACATTTCAGTGTTGCGGGAGCTCCATATGTGGCTCAAACATGCCAGATGGCCTAAAACACACGCTGTCCTAAATACTCCAACACCTCTCCCGCCCTGCAAAGCCACCAAACATGAGGCACATAGTAAACACAGAACTGAATCCCCTCAGATGTGAGCTAGCAATAGCAAAATCAACTACTTGGTTTAAGAGATCAGTTCTCCAGTTTGTGTGGGAAATTGATTTGTTTTACTCACTGGTGCTCACTTCCCTAGTTCATTTAAATAACACCTCTCTGGGAGGGTGGATGGCAGGAGGCTTTGGTGACCAAAAGCCAGAGTTGTTTGTATTTACATCATTGGTCTGAATCCAACAGAGACTGATAGTGAAAGAAAATAGTAGCCATCTGCCCAATGCTTGACAGCCTTGCTAGCAATAAAACCCAGAGCGGATTAGATATGGAGGTTGTCTGAATCTCCCTTGCTAGGGTTGGCCTTCCAGCTTGGAGAGGGGTTTCCTTGATGAAGTAGAGCCAGCGGTCCTCTTGCCACCCTTACCATCTGCTGTCCAACCAGCAGGCAACTCCATCAGTCTCCACCAGAGACTCAGCTTTTATGGACACTGACTTGTTACAAATATTGAAAGAAAAATATTAAACAGGGGAAAAAATGGCTCTGTATAAACCATTGCTTTTTCTGGTGATGCTTTGCAGTGTTTATGAACTAACAGATGCCACACAATGTCTAATATTTACAGCGGGACTTGCAAAGGCACAGTTGGAAGGTAGACTTTACCCATTACTACATTATTGCAATGTTCTTGCCAAAACAGAGTCCTATATTTTAATATTTCCTACTTGCAACTGCATTTTACCACATACTAAAATCCCTCAGCTGTAAAGATAATACTTTATAGCCTCAGACCTGAGGTGTAGGTAGTTTCCATACTTGGCCTGTCAGCACCACCAGTGGATGCACAGCAGTTGGAAGGTAGCTGCCTCTGGCTTTGCTTCCCCTTTGCCACTGTGGCTACAGCAGAGGGATGACGGTAGTGACCATGTGGGCCACTTCTCTGCCTAACAACCTGCCTTTGAAACTGCTGTCAGTAATGAGAGACCAGTGGGGTCACATTCAACTAGTAAAAGTCTCTCTTCTTGGTTTGACTTAGTAGGTAAAATATCTGAACCTGATTCAGAGGGTAGGTACACCGGAGAATAGACGGTGCTATGGAAGCTGTTGGGCTTGTAGCAGAACCCAGCAGCAGGGATGGGTAAGGAGAAGATGGTGTGCCCACACCTGGAGGGACAGCATGGCCCATCTCCTCTGGCTTAGCTAGACACCATGCTCTTCATCTGGGAAGCAAGGGGTAGGGCAGTATGTCATGCCATGGTGTGGGGGTTTGGTCCCCTTTGTTCTCTGCTGTCTGGATCTCCAGTCCATGTCTGTGTGTGTTGGGAAGGCACACATGTGCACTGGGGTCACTAGCCCAGCCCTTTGCAACCTGCCAAGTGAGCAGGAGAAGCAGCAAAACTGGTTTCTACTGGTGGCAATTGGAATCCCCCCAATGTGGACCACAGTGGGCAACACCGTGCTCACAAGCAAAGCGTTTCAACTGTGAGTGGTTGTGGGGTGGCAACATGCTTGTCTCTGCTTGACTGGGCTAGTGCATTTCAAGAAACAATATCCCTTCCTTCTCACACAACATTCCTGTGCCAAAACATTTGCACTGCCTTGCTTTTGTTGTGTGTCTCAGCCAAAAAGCTCCCTACTGCAAATGATGGCCTTACATCATACTGGTGACACTTTATCGTGTAAGGCAGTAATAAATGCATGGAGAGGTACCATGCCTCAGGACAATCTGGGCACTGAGCAAAGGTCACTCTCTTCAGACCCTAATTGCTCAGGAAAAGTGACATTTAAAATGCATATCATTAAAATCATAACAAATTTATTTACCTCCTCCCTTATTGGGATCGTTTTTGCATACATTACACGTTTGATATATTGCATGCTATGGAGGTCAGAGTGCGTTTGCATCATAAAATAATGTCTCCTGGAATCAGGAAGACACAGGGTGCCAGGCTCCAAACATTACTCATGCACTGGCTGCTCTTGTAGGAGCTGTCACAAAATCCCAACAGCCAGAGAGGGCCAATGTTCTCCAAGCCTTGTAAGAGTACAGTATGGTGGCTGCTTTCAGAAGAACGGGTAGTATTGCAAATGTAGTGGGCAAATAATATGGTGAACTCTTCTGGAGAGTGAAAAGAATGCTGTAACAAGAAGCACATACGAAAATATGCACATGTGCATCTCTGACTCACCTCTGAACCATGTCTTCAGTGCTAAGGTTGGCATGCATTGGTATGTCTCTATCTCTTTCTGCCTCAGAAGTCAGCATTCGAGCCAGCATTTTTTAGGAACTGGATACACTGCTCATCTAACAGGTCTAATAGGTGTTTTCTCTCTCGCTTGCCATTAGACTTCAAACACTGCGTTTTAGCTTCATCAGCCTGAAAACCGCATTCACCATGAGAGCTGTTATCATAGCACCTCTGTGTTCCTATTTGCTCTAATATGATTAGTTGAAGGCAGACAAGCTAAAAGCAAGTTCAAATAAGACAGAATTATTTCAGGTAGTCTCAGTATTCTCTGTTTACGTGCATTCATTTCTTTTGTTCATGGAGTTATTTACTTACCTTTCAATGTACTTTGGGACACTTGGAGTTGTGTACCATGTAAGAGGAAAAAGGTTTTGTGACCATAATCATGACAGCCAGACGTCAGTACCAGAGGCTGAAGGAGATCTAGCTTGCCTTCTTAACTGAAGATCAAATAAATCTAACTAGATGTTTCTCCATGGGTTTAGCTCCCTTTTTTCATGCAGACTGTGGAGGACCGAGGACTCGTATGCTCTCCCAAAGCATGCAGAAAATGTTTACTTGCTGCTTTACAAGGCGTGAGCCAAAGCCTACTGGACTCTTTCCAGTCCATTGAATTTTGTTGGGTTTTTTGGTTTTGGTGGTTTTTTTTGGTTTTGTCTTGTTTGTGGTTTGGTTTTTTTTATTATTATTATTAAAGCTGGGAGAATGTTTTTGGCAAATAACAAGTTTGTCAAAAAATGCAGTTTTAAAGAAGCAATTTACAGAACTGTGTCCAACTTGGTAAAATTATTTAGCTGGACAAGAAATAGAAAACATTTGTAAGAATGTAACGGAGACTTTCCATGTTTTTCTTTGGAAATTATGTATTTGTTCCACGAGTGACATTTTTTAGAGGCGACAAAAAGGGGTCTGAGCTGGTTACATCCTCTACTCAAATCTCTTCCTTTTTCTTTTTTCAGACTGGCCACTGAACTGATGTGTCTTATATGAATTTCTTGCTCCTTTCCATCCCTTCTTCTCTGTTCCTATCACTTTTGCTTGCTTCTTGCTGCCTGCCATCATAATTTCCACTGCTTTTGCCCAGCATGGATTCAGTTGAACAGATTCTAAATTACTAATCTCCAAATTTATTGCAAGCAAAAGATGCTGCTATTGGCTGTCAGCAACCTCTTACAGTATAGCTGAGGCAAAATATAGCAAACACTGGTAGCTTGCTGTGCTTTCCCATACTGATCTCAAAACACACTCCAAAGTAGACTAGAGGTAAAATCTGTAACCTGTATTTGCCAGTGGGTCAAGGTATTAATTCATTTTCACTATGTATGAGGAACAGTGAAGAGCCAAATGGACCAGTCTCCCACCTGTAACAGAGCCTTCAAAGTGTAATCCTGCAGTCCTTCAATGTTGCTGCCAGTTAAACCTACGGGGTGGTATCCTATACCTCTGTCAGGCAGAATTCCCTCTGATCAAAGCAAGTCAAATCAGTGAGGGTTGCATTTTTCATCACTGTGTTGGCCTGTCGCTTATTGCAGCAGATGTGTGAAGAATATTCCTGCTTCAGACCAGGATCAGACCCCAGGTTCTTGGTTTTTCTGGACATCCCCTTCCTGAGGTTCCCAGTCCAGCACCCAGACAAGCCTTGCAGGGGACTGGATGTGCATCTGTGGAGCAGCGGGCGGGATGAGCAGCTTTAGCTGTCAGGAAGGCTGGTGAGCAGACTGGCATGCTTCTCCCAATCCAGCTGCCACGCTCCTGGCAGGATCTCTTGGTGATGCCAGCTTGCTGCTTCGGTGCAGCACGGAAGGTGGGAACACAAATGTGGCTCCCCACAGGGTGGTTTGGATTGTGCTGCAAACCGGGAGCCAGCTCTGGAGCTGGCTGCCCTGCTGGTTTTGATTGACTGCAGCTGGTTGTTTGCTCCCAGCTAGGTTGCTTCTGGAAAGCCTGTCCGTTTGACCTGTCTGCCTCCTTCCCGACGCTGAGCTTCTTCTCAGATGCCTCATTTCCTCTCTGCAAGCGTAACAGAGGCAGCCTGAAATCTCTCTGCCCGTTGGGCTTCCAAGTGACTTTCCATCTATTTAATCTATCATTAAAACTTAATGCAAGGACTTCCTTTCAGATAAAAGAAAAGAAAAAAAAAAAAAGAAAAAAAAAGTTAAATAATTGAGGAACAGAGCATTCCTTTCCTTTTATGATGCTGCCTGATTTTTAGCAACTATACCCAGGTATTTGTTTGGCAGCTATAAATCAGGAACTCAAGCAAATGCCCGTACCAACCACGTACAGGAGTTTCCCTGGGACATTGTTCTCTCTTTCTTTCCTTTTTTTCTCCCTTCTGCACAGCAGGAGTGAATGGCATAATAGTGGATATTGGAAATAAACTCTTGAGTAGTGCAAGGGCCATCATTAGTGCTGACAAAAACAGCTTTTGAGGCTGAGCCAAGAGCAAATAAATGAGAACTGGTAGGAGAAGCTGTCATGTGTATGAACAGCTTATGAATGCGAGGTTCAAGTTATCACTTTTTTGGGAATCTATTTACTTTTGTGATACTCTGTATAGATGGGTCTAAGCTGAGGGTTTCCCTTAAATTTAAGCAGAGATACCTTTGTCCTGAATTGCTAATTATTTTTCTTTGGGTGGAACAAGAGGCTTGCCCTAATTTACTTCCAAGCTGTTTAACTGTCCTTTCCCTTCCCTCTTCACAGCTCTCCTGCACCCAGACTTCCCTGCTGAAAGCACCTGACAGCCCAACTGCACCTAGAAGGACAAGGAAACACTTATCATTTGAAAACACAAGAGGAAAGAGCTGGACTGCTCTTTTCAAAGGGGGATTTGTCATGATATCCCTGCCACCACAGCCAAGATGTGCACTGACCACAAGGACCCTACTTTCACCTTCATCCATGGAAGAATTTAATTAATCTTCCCATATTGGCAGGCGAACAACATTTCCTGAAGAGAAAAATAAATGTTAATTTCCAGAGGTAATTAACAGTCACCGAATGAGACTAAAGGGCTTTCATCAAAATTACCAATCAGCTCAATTTTGAAGAGATTCTCTCCTCCTCATTGCTTCTTCATCTCATTCAGCCAGTCCTGCTGAATTAGTGCCTAATAGAGTCTCAGACATATTCATATCCTGTCAAATTCCCATCCTCCCAAGGAACTGTCCCTTTCAAATGGTAATACAGAGGGCGTATGATGTGCACTCACTGCTATTTCAGATTTAACAGCTGGCTGCGTTGCACCAAGGGTAGCTGTGGAAACTTAAACAAGGGATGTGCGCGCGCGCGCATGTGTGTGTGTCTACATGTGTGTGTGTAAACGCCTACTCTTTTGCAAATGATACCCTTTATCTGAAATAATGCTCTTTTAATAACTCCTCGCAAGTTAATTCTCTTTTTAGACCACCGTGGCTGCTGAAGGAGAGCGTGGTACAGCTGTACAGCAGCCAGGAGCATGGCCTCACCCCAGCACTCAGCTGCACATCTCCCGTCTCAAGTTCCTGCTCGGCAGATGACGAGGGCCATCATCACTACTGGGAGGCTGGTGGCACTCGTCAAGATCTGAAGGTTTAAGAAAGGCTGTCTTCAGGATATCCTCACCTTGGCCAACTGCAGGACAGTTGGGGGTTACAGTTCCAGGGGGTTACTCACCATTGCACAGCTTCAGATGTTCTCAACGCAGCTGAGCACACACACACCAGGATGACTGGGTGAAGGGATGGATGGTCTCGGGGTTGCTCTTCACAGAACAGTACAAGGGCAGAAATTAGGAGCCATCCCATATCAATGTAATATAAGGGTTCCCTCCTCCTGCTTTGTTAAATATTTTGGGCTGGAGCCAAAGACCCGTGGCATTCGCAGGGACGTTTCCACAGGCTCCAGCTGGATCTGGCCCTGTAATATGGAAATCATGGAGGACCCCATGGTCACAACCAACAAGAAAAAATTCTCATGAAACCTCTCTGTGTGCTGTGCCAGGGCACTTCTGGAGACAGCACTAGATGGGCACAGAGCATGACCTCTGTTAACAATATACAATACATAAAAGCTAACAATTCTGGCTAAAGGATATTCAAAATAGGATGCTTGAAACAAAACTAATGCATTATTCACTGCTTGTTGGGAATACAAGAAAATAGAGATAGACATTTGAGCCTTGGGCCTTTTCTGAGATGTACTGTACGTGGGCTCAGTGGGCTTATGGCAGTACAGTGACTATCACTGTCATAAAAAAATTGTATTAGTAATAGTTTTTAAAATCATGCCCATCTATCAAATAACAACAAAAATGTACGTGTATTCAACTTTGCTTTCTAGTCATATACAGTGACAAGGGGTGTGTCTAATGCTGTATGCATTTCCTTGGTGTAAAATATGCCCTTCCCTCACCTTTAAATTAAATCAGACAAGTATTTGGCAAAAGTCACCGGGCACAAAAGTGCAGAAATTGCCAATTTCTCTCCAGGTAGCTGAGAGCAATTCTGAGCAGAGGACCAGCTTGATCAACTCCAACACAACATGCAGGCCTTGCTAATTTAATGGTTCTCAAAAATAAAGACTGTTAAAGAAGGAGAAAACTATGTTATTTTATATATATATATACATATATATATATATAAAATATTTATAATGCACAACAGCCATTATGAGGGCACCATTGTAGAAAACCAGATTGAGATTTGTCTAATTGCATGTACAGAGCCTGCAATATAGATACCTGACTCTGAACTAATCGCCCTCCAGTCCTTTTGTGATCAGCAAAGAAACATAGATGCTTGGGGGGAGTAATTTATCTCTTCCTAAAGTAGATGTCTAAGAAAGGTCAAATGAATTGCATCCTAAAAGTGTCTGTTTCTCTCCCCTGACCATAAAGGTTGAAGAGTGGCTAGTTGAGATGTAAATTAATACACCATATAGATGCAAGCCCATGGTTTACTGGGGAGGTGGAGGATGCTGACATGCACCCCTGTACCCGTCTGCCACAGTGGAAAGCTCTGTAAAGACAGATAACTCCTCCTCCTCCTATTCCCTAGAGGTGAATTTCCAAGTTTTCATCAGATGAGATATTTTTGGTTTGAGGTGTTTTGCCATACATCAACTGAAGTGGTATTGTATGCCCAGACCTGCCCACAATATCATGTTAGATATGCTACAAAGAAGAACCTCACACAGTTTTGGATCCCAGCAGTTCCAACAAGCAAGCCTGATTTACAGCTCTGGTGAAGCCTTCTTGGAGCCAGAAGCAGCTTGACTGGATCCCAGTTCCCATTTTACAAGGTATGTCTTGTCAAAATGGTTTTGAGGCCAACTTCTGATCCTAGCTGATCTTTAGTGCAACTGCAAATTGGCTTTAGTACTACATCTTTTATGTGGCAAATTCTCTTTTAGATCCCTTCAGGGGGCTGACATGAGACCTGCTTTTCCCTGCTGAAAAAACCATTGAAACAAAACAAGCAACAGAATTATACATGTTGCTTTTATCCGAAATTCTCACTTGTAATTAGCTTCCCTATGACTTACCCTTTTAAAATATCATATAGCAACATATGGCTTACCTGTGATACTTCTACTCTTCTTAATAGCTGGTTTCAGGATAATCAAATTACAATATGATTTCTAATGAAAACTCGTACGTTTAAGTGTAAAGAGAAACAATTGTGAGAGTGGTGTTACCTGAAGTCACTGTGCTTGATTTCAGTATCCTTAAGTTTAGATTTTTCATGTTTCAACCCAGAAATGTTGCCTAAAAATTCAGCACTTCAAGTTCAGATGATCTCAGAAAAAGGCAATTTTAAAATGTAAAAGAACAGCCAAAATACCTTCGTATCTGTTCATATTTCCTTATATTATAATTTTTAAAATGCAAATAGATCAGGCTGACAATCCCTGCATCAAAAATCTGTAGGTATTATGGTCATGTTACTAGCAACAAAGCTGAGCTTGGTGATTTATGATAATGTCACTAAAACCTCTTGATATATTTAGCAAGTGTAATGGTAAAGGTTATAATTCCTTTGAGGGACAATAGTGATGAAATAAACCACGAGGGTCAAGTGGATTATGACCTCGTGAAAACTCGAATAATGGAGATGGAGCTTTATAAACTTCCTTATAATAGATAATGCCTTAAACAATTTTAAAGCTGCTTAGTACTCAATTCAGACTTGCCATGGGCTTCCCACTGTCTATATATTATTAGAGGAAAAAACTGAAAATTACTTCTGTCACCATGAATCTTGCATCTACTCAGAATCCCCATTTCAGGTGAGAAAAACACTCTTGCCACACTCCAGAAGTCCTCAACAGAGAGTGCGTGTGCACCCGTCTGTCAGTTCTCCCCACCCAGCATTCGTAGTGGGGGTGCTTATATTGAATTTGGGATTCCAGTTTAAAGCTTGCAATGCACTCTGGATTGTTTTACTAATAATCACACCTGGCAACATTAATTTGGCTACTGTATAGTGTTGTCATGGGATCAAAGTGTTTCTACGAGACAAAGTCGTAGGGCGAGATGAATGACGCTGCCGAGTGGTTTACACGCTTCACAAAAGGAAAGAGTAACAGCCCATTGGTACGCTTATCTGCGCTGGCAGTACAGAAAGTTCATGCAAATCTTCTCTATAGTTACCTTAGCCACCTGGCTTTAGAACAAAGAGTTCACAAGTGCCACATGCCTGAATTCACGTTGAGATCCAGGTGGAGGTGGACGAACCTGACAGACAAATGGTGACAATCCTGAGCAACCTGAACAAGTTTTCCTGCACGGACGCTGTGAAAACTGTAAATGGGACCAGTCCCAGTAAAGAATTATGTCCATGAGTCACTAGGGCCACTTATGTACATAGCGTGGTCTCCACCATTTGCATTCTTGCTGTAGTTTGCCTCCTGCGTCTCAGCCCACCTCACCAGAGCAAGTTCTTCTTCCGGCGTTGCACCAAGACACAAACTGTTGACCAGGGAAATTCAGGAGAAAACACATGGATGCAGCAGCCATGCTGAGGCACAACTGTACAGGTTTATAAACTAATGCATAGAAGCAAAGACATGGAGGAAGAGAGGGAGACAAAAAAGACGACGTAATGCTTGCCCACTTGTGTAACAGCGCTGACGATGGCAGGCCTGGGACAGCATCAGTCTGAGACGTGAACGGGGCAATCAGCTGCCATTGGCAGAGGGATTTTTGATTGATTTTAAATTAAGGTCATTGTCCCCAGGCCACAGCTAGATTTGATTACTTCTGTCACGTTTTAGAAGGGTGACAGAAACTTGTTTGCAACCCACGACTCTCTCTCTTCAGTGACTCGATGCATAATGATGTTTTTTCCAGTGGGCTTTGATGCTTCCAATTTCCACGACGTGCTGTGTGTCGGTACAGCATTGCCACTCTCCCACTGAAATGAGCAAACATCTTCAAGAACTCAATTTTGTGTAATGGGTTGACACCCATATGAGCTTGTGACACCAGCACCAGCCTCATCCTCTCCACTCCCTCCCAAAAGCGTAAAATGACAGGCTCATGATTTCATACATGTGCATATTCCATTCCACACAGAATGTCACAAAGTCCACACAAGCCTTAATGAATACATTTGACAACATCTTTTCCAATTCTTAACGGAAAGCTGGTAACATAATCCAAGCACTCATGTGACAGCTGACTGTCCTGAAACACTAGCCAGTCCGTTCTTCCAAACTAGAACCTTCTTCCACTCTTAAATAAAGCTGTTTAAAGACAGTTTTGCTCTTGTGCATTTGAGTTACCACTTCCCCCTCATCCCCGTCACATTCTCGACCACCAGCCCAAGCTGCGCACTTGGTTGCCAGCATACCTAGCTGCCTCCCGGTATGCTTACAAGGCTCCTCCATCTTGCTGTCCTGAGGCCTTCCAGAAAGCCATTCATCCTTTTTAGTACTCCATTCTACTTGATATGGATGTTAGGAAAAGTGAAAGCTGTGCACAGCAAAATATTAACCCAGATGTGACGTTAAATCTGAAAGGTGTATTTCCTGCTGGCAAGTAGACAGTGGCTATCAAAGGACGTGTAGGGGAGAGTGTAAGCACAGAGCAAGCCCTGCCATGAACCATTTGTGGTGGAAGGACCTTTCTGCACCAGCTGGGATTTGGCTCCCCCCTGTAAGTCCATCCACGCTCTGCTCAAAACGGTATCAACTGCCCGCTGTCAGACACTCGAATGAGAAGGGGCTCTGCAGCTGGCTTTGTGTGAAGAATCACCTCCACACAGTCAGGCAAAGCCCCCGCCTGCTACCTGCATTTAAGGACCTCTGCTTCTTGTGCTGGAAGTCACAGCTGGCAGTCCCTCCTCACTCATGCTGCTCCTGAGCTGAGGAATGAACTGTTATCACATCTCCCCTGGGGTGCCTCTTGCCAGGGATGCATGTACCTAACTGGGAAGCTGCTTCAAACTGTGGGTCATCACTGCCAGCCTCTTCCAAACCTTTTCCAGCTCTATCACCCTTTCTGAGATGGTGAGAGCGGAGGTACAGCAGTATTCAGGATGCAGGTGCACTGCAGATTTACAGAACAGCTTAAAATCTATTTTCTTCTCCATTGCTATCCTAACAAGTCCTGGCATTTGACTTATTCTTTTGGCCACACTCAGCACGCAGCTGACATTTTTCTTGGGCTCTCAACTTGGGGAGCATGATGGCCAAAATCTTTCCATCCTACTGAGCAAGAAAGAGATGACCAACTGCAACTGCACAGTTTGGGAAAAGAAAAAAAAAGCCTTGGAATAACAGTAGTAGATGTTAAATCCCAGGATGCTACAAAATTCACTCTCAGGCAGTTTGACCTAAATTCTTACAGGCAATGAGGAAGCCACATATTTGGAGCATTTGAAAGAAAACTAGACAAATGCCCATAAATTATCTTATGGGGGGACATTCCTACTCTCTTTCGGAAGATGGATTAGGCAGATGACCTACTAAGTATTTTTTTTTTTTCCCTTTCACTAATTCCTACAATGTCATGAGTGTGCGTGCCTTACCCTTTCTTAAATCATAATCTGTTTGATCCAGCCCCAGTCAAAGGTTTTGAAACGCCCATTAAACCGCAAGAGGAAATCTCGAGCGGTTTGCTAATATCAACAGAAATCCAGATGGAATTACAATCATCTTCTATGGACGTTCGAGGGCACATTATGTAACACCAGCCACGGATTTAGTTTAATGCACCGCACCTTCCAATGAGCTGCTGGCTCCACTAACAGCCATTTGAAAAACTCTTTCCGCCCTTGACTAAAGGAGTTAAAAGATTTTTAAAGCCCGGAGTCTGTGTGGCCAAGGGGATGCTCAAAGTCATATGGGGAAACGGGGACAAGGGAGATCAAGGGTGGAAAAGAGAGAGGAGCAAATTCAAATAAAATAATAAAAAAATTAAA